>OY978530.1:29801194-29856194 GCA_963854835.1 Megamerina dolium
TATATATATATATATATATATGTGTGTGTGTATAACAAATTTAATATCGAAAAGATTTTTCTTTCGAACGATACCCACTTCAAGGAGGCGTCATCTCTACTCTTCTGTGGAGAGATATGGGCTGGTATTGTTAGACCTTATCGAAACGCATGCAACAGGCCCAGAAAATACACTGAAAACTGGACTAGTGCCATTCACAAGAAAAAGGAATATTAAGTTATTAGGTCCAACATTAGATGGTACTACTTTACAATTCTCCAATAAAGCGAACTATTTAGGAGTGATCCTAGACCAAGCGCTAACATGAAACTCGCATTTAAAGAAAGTCAAAACCAAAGCTACCAGGGCATTATTTGCCTGTTCCAGGCTTTTTGGAAAAACACGGGGTTTAAATCCCAAAATAACATACTGGGCTTTCACCACGGTCATAAAACCGATTGTCACTTATGCAAGTCTCACATGGTGGCCAAAAGTTAGACGAAGAAAGGCAGGAACAATATGGAATTCATGTTAACCCTGGATACTGGTGCATCACATTCTATACTGTACTGAGGATGCACAAATTCTGGGTAAGATAAAGAATCGAGTATCTATTGGAAATTACACGTGGGAACATGAATTCATTGTGGCCAACATCATCGATGACGTAATAATTGGTGTTGATTTTATGATTGACAACGGATTTACGTTAGATTTAAATCAACGGATACTACGCTATGCAAATGTCGAATTACCATTGAACATCAGTTACAAGCGGAGTGGAAACATCAAACGAGTACTGGCATGTCAACGCCAAGAAGTTCCAGCAAAATCAGAAGCCAAATCACCGCACAGATAAATGTGGATGATGGGACAGGCAAGTTGTGGGTGGTGGAAGCAGATAAAGAAATAACGAATAAAAACATCATACTTGGTAGGACCTTAGTAGAACCTAAAGAAAATGGAATAGTACCGGTGCGAATATTAAATCCAACTAATACATCTACAGTTGGAAGAAAGGAATGGTGATTGGTCATTGCCAGGAAGTTACTGCCGTAGTAGACTGCGAAAATGGTTCGTCGATAAAAAGTGGAAGATCAAGAACTTTCAAAGCGGAAATAAAAGCACAGATGGAAGAATGGGCAGGTGTGCTTACCAACCAGCAAAAAGAAAAGGCTTTACAACTATTGGAGAAGTGCAGTTCAATCTTTTCTTCAAATGGTAAAACTGGAGGACGAACAACCATCGTGAAGCATCACATTGACACCGGTGATTCTAGACCAATTCGTCAAACACCACGACGAGTTCCATTGGCCAAAAGAGACGAAGCCATTAAGCTGATTACCGATATGCAGAAACAAGGTGTTATTGAACCATCAGCGAGTCCATGGAGTTCACCAGTTGTGCTGGTAAAGGAGAATGATGGAAGTACTCGATTCTGTGTTGATTACAGAAAGCTGAATGATATTACGAAAAAAGACAGCTATCCACTGCCAAGAATCGATGGCACTCTGGACACCCTTTCTGGTGCGAAGTGGTTCTCAACTCTTGATTTGCAAAGTGGCTACTGGCAAGTGGAACTTGGTAAGGAGGACAAAGAGAAAACAGCTTTCAGTATTGGCGATGGTCTATGGCAATTTACAGTCATGCCATTTGGTGTATGCAATGCGCCAGCTACTTTCGAACGTTTGATGGAGCGTGTACTCAGAGGACTACACTGGAAAACGTGCTTGGTGTACCTCGATGACATTATCGTGATGGGAAAAGATTTTAACGACCACCTGGAAAAGTTGAAAGAAGTATTTGAGCGTATACAATCGGCAGGGCTTAAATTGAATATGAAAAAGTGTTCACTCTTCAGGCGAGAAGTTAAATATCTTGGTCATAAAGTAACAACAGAAGGGGTACATACCGACGAGGAGAAAGTAGCAGCAGTACAAGAATGGCCTATTCCGTCGAATCTTCACGAGTTAAGAAGCTTCCTAGGCTTATGCACCTACTATAGACGATTTGTTCCTGGATTTGCAAACATCGCCAGCAGTCTGCATGAGTTGACAAGAAAGAACAAACCATTTGTGTGGGGCGAGGAACAACAGAAAGCATTCGAACAACTGAAAGAAAGACTCTGTTCAGCACCAGTATTAGCGTATCCAGTACCTGGTCAAAAGTTTGTGTTGGACACAGATGCGAGTGGCTATGGAATAGGTGGTGTGCTCTGTCAGATCATAGATGGGCAAGAAAAAGTAATAGCATACTACAGTAAAATCCTGTCGAAGCCAGAAAGAAACTACTGTGTCACTCAAAGAGAGTTACTCGTAATACTGGAATGTGTAAAGTATTTTCATAAATACTTGTAAGGTCAGTCATTTCATCCACGAACTGACCACGCAGCGCTAAGGTGGTTATTGCAATTTAAAAACCCAGAAGGACAATTGGCGCGCTGGATTGAAAGGCTGCAGAGTTATGATTTTACCATGGAACATCGTAAAGGAGGACATCACGGCAACGCGGATGCTCTATCTCGTCGTCCTTGCAAAATGGAATGTAAACATTTTTCTCGAGTGGAAAGCAAGGAGCACATTGTCGACATACGACTTACGAATATATTGCCGGAGGAGTCATGGACCACCGAACGAGTGCAAGAAGATCAGCGGAACGACCCAGATCTCGTAAAGATTATGGAATACAAGGAGCAGGGCATACGTCCAGATTGGCAAGAAATGGCTAATGAGAGTCCAATAGCAAAGGCATACTGGGCGCAGTGGCAAAGCCTGCACTTACGAGACGGATGTTTATTCCGAACATGGGAAAGTGAAGATGGAAAAATCACTTATGATCTTCTAGTGTTACCCAAGGCAAGAATAAATGAAGTGATAGCTGAGTATCACAATGCCTCCAGTGGAAATCACCAAAACCGTCGAGAAAATAAAGAAATGATTTTATTGGGTTGGATGTCATGACCATGTCGCTGATTGGATTCGGAAGTGTAAGCAATGTGCAATGGCCATAGGTCCCACTAAGAAAAGTCGTGGTAAGATGCACCAATACACCGTGGGTGCTCCATTCGAGCGAATTGCTATGGACATAGCTGGGCCATTTCCATTAAGCAACGCAGGAAACAAGTATGTTCTGGTGGTTATAGATTACTTCAGTAAATGGCCTGAAGTATACCCCATTCCAAATCAAGAAGCTAGTACAGTTGCGGATGTATTCGTGAACCAATGGATTACTCGTTTTGGTGTACCGATGGAATTACACTCAGACCAAGGTCGAAATTTCGAATCAGTTGTATTCCAAGAGATATGCCGTATGCTGGGTATATACAAAACTCGTACAACACCTTTGCATCCACAATCTGATGGCATGGTAGAACGATTTAACCGTACCTTGGAGGAATATTTGAGAAAAGTCGTAGATAAATACCAAAGAGACTGGGATGTACATATACCAATGTTGCTCATGGCATATCGATGCGCACAACATGATACTACGGCTACTACACCGGCAATGGCAATTTTTGGAAACGATTTAAGACTGCCAGCTGATTTAAAATTTGGAGTCGTAACACCAACGAGATCAACCGAAGTTAATTATACTAGCGAAAAGCGGGAACAGTTGGATGAAGTACATCGGTTCATCAGAGAGCGGTCGCAGATGATAAGCGATAAGATGAAGGCCAGGTATGACTTGAAAGCAAATTCAAAAGGGTTCTATGAAGGAGAGCTTGTAATGCTTCATAATCCACAACGACAGAAAGGCCTGTCTCCTAAACTACAGACTCATTGGGAAGGACCACATGAGATTATAGCAAAGATAAATGACGTAGTGTATCGTATTCAACGTGCCTGCAATAAAAGAGCAAATTTTAAAGTAGTGCACTTGGAGCGACTTGCGCCATATCGAGGGGAAGTATAAAAACTTGTTCGGGACGAACAAGGTTAAGAGGAGGGCAGTGTAACGAGTATCGATAGTTGGTTACTCATCACTATTGTGACTGACACTATTGGCAGCATCGAAACGAATGTCAACAAAAAGAAATAAGCGATAACCAGAACAAGCCAACGAGAAAGGAAGAGAAGAATCTCGATAAAGGAAGATTCTGGGGTGTTGCCAACAGAGTATAAATAGAGCCAGTGTTGAGAAGTGAGAATCAATCGAATTCCGAACGTGACTGCGCAAACATCTATACAGAGGCAAAACTTGCTAGTACATTAAAGTGTTATAGTAAATAGTTGATTATAAACAGAGTTGATTATAAATAGAGTTTATTAAATAAATTGTTGCTGTATATAGTTGTATAAAATAAGTGTTGCAGTTATTATTAACAGAATCCAGTGATCGAACAAGGTAATTCAAATAGAATTAAACGTTCACAGAATAAAAACGTAACAATATATATATATATATATATATATATATATATATATATATATATATATATATATTTATATATATACATATATATATATATATATATATATACATATATATATATATATACATATATATATATATATATATATATATATATATATATATATATATATATATATATATAAAGAGAAATGTGTATATACGTATATATGAGAATATATAAAACGGTGTATATAATATATGTGAATATATTACGTTTTTATTCTGTGAGCGTTTAATTCTATTTGAATTACCTTGTTCGATCACTGGATTCTGTTAATAATAACTGCAACACTTATTTTATACAACTATATACAGCAACAATTTATTTAATAAACACTAATTACAATCAACTCTGTTTATAATCAACTATTTACAATAACACTTCAATGTAGTAGCGACAACAGGCACGTTGAATACGATACACTACGTCATTTGTCTTTGCTATAATCTCATGTGGTCCTTCCCAATGAGTCTGTAGTTTAGGAGACAGGCCTTTCTGTCGTTGTGGATTATGAAGCATTACAAGCTCTCCTTCATAGAACCCTTTTGAATTTGCTTTCAAGTCATACCTGGCCTTCATCTTATCGCTTATCATCTGCGACCGCTCTCTGATGAACCGATGTACTTCATCCAACTGTTCCCGCTTTTCGCTAGTATAATTAACTTCGGTTGATCTCGTTGGTGTTACGACTCCAAATTTTAAATCAGCTGGCAGTCTTAAATCGTTTCCAAAAATTGCCATTGCCGGTGTAGTAGCCGTAGTATCATGTTGTGCGCATCGATATGCCATGAGCAACATTGGTATATGTACATCCCAGTCTCTTTGGTATTTATCTACGACTTTTCTCAAATATTCCTCCAAGGTACGGTTAAATCGTTCTACCATGCCATCAGATTGTGGATGCAAAGGTGTTGTACGAGTTTTGTATATACCCAGCATACGGCATATCTCTTGGAATACAACTGATTCGAAATTTCGACCTTGGTCTGAGTGTAATTCCATCGGTACACCAAAACGAGTAATCCATTGGTTCACGAATACATCCGCAACTGTACTAGCTTCTTGATTTGGAATGGGGTATACTTCAGGCCATTTACTGAAGTAATCTATAACCACCAGAACATACTTGTTTCCTGCGTTGCTTAATGGAAATGGCCCAGCTATGTCCATAGCAATTCGCTCGAATGGAGCACCCACGGTGTATTGGTGCATCTTACCACGACTTTTCTTAGTGGGACCTATGGCCATTGCACATTGCTTACACTTCCGAATCCAATCAGCGACATGGTCATGACATCCAACCCAATAAAATCATTTCTTTATTTTCTCGACGGTTTTGGTGATTTCCACTGGAGGCATTGTGATACTCAGCTATCACTTCATTTATTCTTGCCTTGGGTAACACTAGAAGATCATAAGTGATTTTTCCATCTTCACTTTCCCATGCTCGGAATAAACATCCGTCTCGTAAGTGCAGGCTTTGCCACTGCGCCCAGTATGCCTTTGCTATTGGACTCTCATTAGCCATTTCTTGCCAATCTGGACGTATGCCCTGCTCCTTGTATTCCATAATCTTTACGAGATCTGGGTCGTTCCGCTGGTCTTCTTGCACTCGTTCGGTGGTCCATGACTCCTCCGGCAATATATTCGTAAGTCGTATGTCGACAATGTGCTCCTTGCTTTCCACTCGAGAAAAATGTTTACATTCCATTTTGCAAGGACGACGAGATAGAGCATCCGCGTTGCCGTGATGTCCTCCTTTACGATGTTCCATGGTAAAATCATAACTCTGCAGCCTTTCAATCCAGCGCGCCAATTGTCCTTCTGGGTTTTTAAATTGCAATAACCACCTTAGCGCTGCGTGGTCAGTTCGTGGATGAAATTACTGACCTTACAAGTATTTATGAAAATACTTTACACATTCCAGTATTACGAGTAACTCTCTTTGAGTGACACAGTAGTTTATTTCTGGCTTCGACAGGATTTTACTGTAGTATGCTATTACTTTTTCCTGCCCATCTATGATCTGACAGAGCACACCACCTATTCCATAGCCACTCGCATCTGTGTCCAACACAAACTTTTGACCAGGTACTGGATACGCTAATACTGGTGCTGAACAGAGTCTTTCTTTCAGTTGTTCGAATGCTTTCTGTTGTTCCTCGCCCCACACAAATGGTTTGTTCTTTCTTGTCAACTCATGCAGACTGCTGGCGATGTTTGCAAATCCAGGAACAAATCGTCTATAGTAGGTGCATAAGCCTAGGAAGCTTCTTAACTCGTGAAGATTCGACGGAATAGGCCATTCTTGTACTGCTGCTACTTTCTCCTCGTCGGTATGTACCCCTTCTGTTGTTACTTTATGACCAAGATATTTAACTTCTCGCCTGAAGAGTGAACACTTTTTCATATTCAGTTTAAGCCCTGCCGATTGTATACGCTCAAATACTTCTTTCAACTTTTCCAGGTGGTCGTTAAAATCTTTTCCCATCACGATAATGTCATCGAGGTACACCAAGCACGTTTTCCAGTGTAGTCCTCTGAGTACACGCTCCATCAAACGTTCGAAAGTAGCTGGCGCATTGCATAAACCAAATGGCATGACTGTAAATTGCCATAGACCATCGCCAATACTGAAAGCTGTTTTCTCTTTGTCCTCCTTACCAAGTTCCACTTGCCAGTAGCCACTTTGCAAATCAAGAGTTGAGAACCACTTCGCACCAGAAAGGGTGTCCAGAGTGCCATCGATTCTTGGCAGTGGATAGCTGTCTTTTTTCGTAATATCATTCAGCTTTCTGTAATCAACACAGAATCGAGTACTTCCATCATTCTCCTTTACCAGCACAACTGGTGAACTCCATAGACTCGCTGATGGTTCAATAACACCTTGTTTCTGCATATCGGTAATCAGCTTAATGGCTTCGTCTCTTTTGGCCAATGGAACTCGTCGTGGTGTTTGACGAATTGGTCTAGAATCACCGGTGTCAATGTGATGCTTCACGATGGTTGTTCGTCCTCCAGTTTTACCATTTGAAGAAAAGATTGAACTGCACTTCTCCAATAGTTGTAAAGCCTTTTCTTTTTGCTGGTTGGTAAGCACACCTGCCCATTCTTCCATCTGTGCTTTTATTTCCGCTTTGAAAGTTCTTGATCTTCCACTTTTTATCGACGAACCATTTTCGCAGTCTACTACGGCAGTAACTTCCTGGCAATGACCAATCACCATTCCTTTCTTCCAACTGTAGATGTATTAGTTGGATTTAATATTCGCACCGGTACTATTCCATTTTCTTTAGGTTCTACTAAGGTCCTACCAAGTATGATGTTTTTATTCGTTATTTCTTTATCTGCTTCCACCACCCACAACTTGCCTGTTCCATCATCCACATTTATCTGTGAGGTGATTTGGCTTCTGATTTTGCTGGAACTTCTTGGCGTTGACATGCCAGTACTCGTTTGATGTTTCCACTCCGCTTGTAACTGATGTTCAATGGTAATTCGACATTTGCATAGCGTAGTATCCGTTGATTTAAATCTAACGTAAATCCGTTGTCAATCATAAAATCAACACCAATTATTACGTCATCGATGATGTTGGCCACAATGAATTCATGTTCCCACGTGTAATTTCCAATAGATACTCGTTTCTTTATCTTACCCAGAATTTGTGCATCCTCAGTACAGTATAGAATGTGATGCACCAGTATCCAGGGTTAACATGAATTCCATATTGTTCCTGCCTTTCTTCGTCTAACTTTTGGCCACCATGTGAGACTTGCATAAGTGACAATCGGTTTTATGACCGTGGTGAAAGCCCAGTATGTTATTTTGGGATTTAAACCCCGTGTTTTTCCAAAAAGCCTGGAACAGGCAAATAATGCCCTGGTAGCTTTGGTTTTGACTTTCTTTAAATGCGAGTTTCATGTTAGCGCTTGGTCTAGGATCACTCCTAAATAGTTCGCTTTATTGGAGAATTGTAAAGTAGTACCATTTAATGATGGACCTAATAACTTAATATTCCTTTTTCTTGTGAATGGCACTAGTCCAGTTTTCAGTGTATTTTCTGGGCCTGTTGCATGCGTTTCGATAAGGTCTAACAATACCAGCCCATATCTCTTCACAGAAGAGTAGAGATGACGCCTCCTTGAAGTGGGTATCGTTCGAAAGAAAAATCTTTTCGATATTAAATTTGTTATACACACACACACACATATATATATATATATATATATATATATATACACACACATATATATATATATATATATATATATATACACACATATATATATATATATATATATATATATACACACACATATATATATATATATATATATATATATATATATATATATATATAGCGTTTTAAAGCTTCAATCTTTCTCTACTAACTGTCAAAATTTCATGGCATTTGGTTGACATTTAATGTTTATTGACATTCATTTTACAAAACACGTGTTTGTTTGATGTTGAAATTTTAACATGGAGCAAAGAGCGGTCATTAAATTCCACGCAAAAATTGGTAAAAGTGCATCCGAAACATTCGGAATGATGCAGCTAGCGTATGGCGATGCTTGTTTATCAAGATCAAATGTTTTTATATGGCATAAACGGTTTGTGGATGGCAGGCCAATTTCTGTGCGGACGTCGGAAGCGATCCAGAAAGTTCGTGATTTTATTACAAAAGACCGCAATGCTTCAGTGAAAATGATGGAAAAGGCCTTAAACATCAACAGAGAAACTATCCGAATCATTCTTCACGAGGATTTGAGCAAAACAAAGGTTTGCGCGAGATTTGTTCCACACACATTGACCGAGGACCAAAAAGTAATGAGAGTACGTCATTTTAGAGACATGGTTGCAGCTGCAGAAAATGATGTAAACTTCCTGCAAACAATTGTTACGGGTGATGAAACATGGTGTTTCCAATACGATCCAGAAACCAAGCGTCAAAGTGCGGAATAGAAATCAAAAAAACTCACCACAAGCCAAAAAAAACACGAAAAGTTCTATCAAATATCAAAACAATGCTCATCACATTCGTCGATAGAAAAGGCATTATCCAGAAAGAATTTGTTCCACCGTGCGACTTCTTTTTGCTCCCAAAAAGTTGAAAGGATGCTTTTTGATGACATTCAGACCATACAACGGGCTTCGACGAGGGCACTGGAGGCAATTCCGAAAAATGAGATGGAACACGCGCTTGAATCACTAATAAATCGATGTGACAAGTGTATTGAATCAGGAGGAGAATATTTCCAATAACTATACCAAAAAATTAGCAGATATCGTGTTTTAATTGTTAATTAATTAATACAAAACTTGCTAGTACATTAAAGTGTTATAGTAAATAGTTGATTATAAACACAGTTGATTGTAAATAGTGTTTATTAAATAAATTGTTGCTGTATATAGTTGTATAAAATAAGTGTTGCAGTTATCATTAACAGAATCCAGTGATCGAACCAGGTAATTCAAATAGAATTAAACGTTCACAGAATAAAAACGTAACAATATATATATATATATATATATATATATATATATATATATATATATATACATATATATATATATATATATATATATATATATATATATATATATATATATATATATATATATAAAGAGAAATGTGTATATACGTATATATGAGAATATATAAAACGGTGTATATAATATATGTGAATATATTACGTTTTTATTCTATGAGCGTTTAATTCTATTTGAATTACCTTGTTCGATCACTGGATTCT
This sequence comes from Megamerina dolium, assembly GCA_963854835.1. Lineage (NCBI taxonomy): Eukaryota > Metazoa > Arthropoda > Insecta > Diptera > Megamerinidae > Megamerina > Megamerina dolium. Next base: position 29,811,350 of record OY978530.1, read on the forward strand.
GTTAATAATAACTGCAACACTTATTTTATACAACTATATACAGCAACAATTTATTTAATAAACTCTATTTACAATCAACTCTGTTTATAATCAACTATTTACAATAACACTTCAATGTAGTAGCAACTTTTGCCTCTGTATAGATGTTTGCGCAGTCACGTTCGGAATTAGATTGATTTCACTCCTCAACACTGACTCTATTTATACTCTGTTGGCAACACCCCAGAATTTTCCTTTATCGAGATTCTTCTCTTTCTTTCTCGTTGGCTTCTTCTGGTTATTGCTTATTTCTTTTTGTTGACATTCGTTTCGATGCTGCCAATAGTGTCAGTCACAATAGTGATGAGTAACCAACTATCGATACTCGTTACACTGCCCTCCTCTTAACCTTGTTCGTCCCGAACAAGTTTTTATACTTCCCCTCGATATGGCGCAAGTCGCTCCAAATGCACTACTAAGTGCTCTGCTCGCAAAGGCTATTGGTCTATCTTTTCCAATTTCACCTTGCGATAGAACTGCCCCCAAAGCTTCATTGCTGGCATCTGTTGTCAGTATAAAGGGTTCGGATATGCTGAAATTGGTGGAGAGCAAATTGCGTCCTTCAAATTTTCAAAAGCTTTCTGGCATTTATCGGTCCATTCAAATTTTGCATCTTTTCTTAGTAATTTATTAATTGGTAGCGCTTGCCATATTTTCAACAAACTTTCGATAATAGTTTACTAAACCTAAGAATGTTTGAACATCTTTCCTATTTCTTGGAACAGGAATATTTTTGACACATTCTACCTTACTGGGATCTGGCAATGCCCCTTCCTCAGTGCACTTATGACTTAGGTAAATGATCTCTGTATTTAGTTTTAAGTTATGTTTACGTAAGAGTTCAAACACTCTCCGCAACCGTGATTCATGTTGTGCCAAATTCCAACCGTAGACAACAATGTCATCCAAATATACAAAACAATCTATTCCCTGGAGTCCAGTAAATACATGATTCATTAGTCTTTGAAAAATACCAGGTTCTCCCGTTAACCCAAAAGGCATTCTATTTAATGCGTAATGCCCGACACCTGAACTAAAAGCGGTTTTTTCTCTGTCAGACTCTTCCATTAGCACTTGATGATATCCACTGGTCAGATCAAGTACAGTAAAATATCTACTATGACCTAACTGATCCAATATCTCATCAATGCGTGGAATTGGAAAAACCTGTTTAATGGTGGCATCGTTCAGTTTTCTGAAATCAACAACCAGTCTCCATTTCTTTTTTCCATAGCTTCCCGCCTTCTTTGGAACTAATATTATTGGTGAATTCCATGGGGAAGAACTGGGAACGATTATTTCATCGTCCAACATTTTATTTACCTGCCTATTAATCTCCTCCTTATGCACTTCTGATAACCTGTATTGTCTCTGATTTATTGGTGCCTGGTCTGCCCTTACTGGTATCGTGTGCTTTATACCTGTTGTGTAAGACAATTTATCGCCCTCCCAATAAAACAAATCGTGAAATGACTTGAAGATGTTTTCCATCTATTTTCTTTCTTCCATATTTAAGTTTGAATCTAGCTTAACCGTTTCTAATATTTTAGTAACCATCTTGTAGTTACTCTTTTCCCTAACGCTATTTATCTTAGACTCTGTATCATGCTCTATATGCTCTATATGATTAAATTTAACTATATTAACTCTCATATCGTTACACACAGTATACGATTTCATATTTGTATTCAGTATTGGTACATAAACTTTATTATTTGTGACACATTCCAATTTCACACCTAAGAATATCCCGGGAGAAACTTCTTGTTTTTCCACTATAACCGTTTCCAAATCGGTGTTTACATTCAAGGGAACTATCCTCATAGTTCTCCCTGGTACTACAACCTCACTGGTGTAGAGTACTCTATTAGCCTCGTTCAATGATTTGAGAGGTAAAGTCATTAAATGCTGTTTTCGATCATAAAAAAATCAGCTTCTTTTTCATAGTATTGAGAATCGATCGGTTCCATAAATTGTCTCGTCCTAGGATACCATCTGCAGGTATCCCTCTCTCTTCGGATATTATATGTAATTCTAAATTCAATTCATTAGTCCTTTCATATTGGATTGTTATTGGCCCTAACGTGGTGACGAATCCTCCGAATGCGCCACTAAGATTGTTCCTTGAACTCCCTCTTGCTAACGTTTTTGTTAATTACTGTTGATTTTACTAAACTGGTATCTGCCCCAGAGTCTACAAGTAAAATGAGTTTTCCATTTTTTGCTTCCTCACACGGAGAACACATCATCTACATTAGAGATTCCAAGACAATAACCACGATTGCTATCACTGGATGAGAAAGATGGGTCAACAACCCCTCTGGACGCTTGACTACCAACTTCCACCATCCTACTATCTGACGTGGAGGGTGTATCAACAATCTCTAAGGACGCATGACTGACACCTTCCATTTCAACTGGCCTACTTTTAGCAAAATTTTGGGGTTCCCGGTTTATTGGCCGTACCTGGGCCCCCATAGTTTCCCTGGGTTTTTTCCAATTCTTTGCGTTTATAACGGCGATCCTGTGTCCCGGCTTCTTACAGAAAAAACATTTGGCCTCCGGATTTCCGCGGTTAGGGACTTTGCTTTCTTGCCCTCCCTTAGTAGGTGCAGGTGTTTAATTGCCTTTTTCTTGTGACCTGTTGTTGCTAAAAGGTGTGCATGACAACTTGAACTCATGTCCGTATTTTTTACACTTTATGTAATAGAGCATGCTTTTTCTCTTAAAACAGTCGTCTCTAGTATGCCCTTTTTTGTCGCAGAAGGAGCAGGTAGGAACTTTCCTTTGGCTATTTTGGGGTCTTACGTTATTATTTTGGTATTTGCTCACTCCGAGGGGCATCTCGTCATTTCTGTTCTGGTGAAATGTCACTGTATTACTGGCCTCATTCTGGTGAACGTCGTTTGAATATAGTGGTCCCATATTAAACTGATTGAATCGTTGTCCTCTTTTGAGCAGAATACCCGTATTTACGGCCTCCTCTGATAATTCTTCTAACTTGCCCGTCTTACCTAGCATATGAGTTTTTAACAATGGATTTTGAAGGCCCGATATAAAAGATGTCCTCGCATACCCCTCTAGCTCTTTTAACAACGCTTGGTCTCCGACCCCACCATATCTATTCTTAATACATTGTATCGCCGTGGATTGTAAATCACCTAATCTTCTTGCAAAAACACGTATATTTTCCTGAGGTAGTTGGCGTACGATTTGTATTTGGTGCGTGAGAGGTTCCAGGCGAACGGTCTTCAAATATGTGTTTCGCAGAAGTGTAAACAATTCTTCTATATTAGCGAATTTCTTACTTAACACCAAGATGTAAGCATCTTCATAGAGTCGCTGTTTTATACAAGCTACGAAATCTTCCAACTCGTCGGATTTTATGGCTTTTCTTGCTAATTCGCACCCAGAAATGAACTGGTGTACTTCCGTCCTCAAATCTTTAGACTCCGCTCCAGTGAGTACTGGGACTAGTCTACTGACGGTCTGTGCAATTTCGTCAATACGCATTTTTAGCGTTACTTCCGGTTGTACTTCTAGTTGTGTTTTTCTTACTGGTGTACGGCGACGGAGAGGTGTCTCCTGTGCTATGCACCGTTCTCTTTCTAGATTCCTCTCTCTTGCCTGGAGTGCACTTAGCTGCTCAGAGTCAACCGAGGTTCTGAGCCTTTTCTCTATAAATTTTTCTGAAATGCCCTTTTCTTTTAGTACATCTTCTAATTCCTTATTTCTATTAAGTAATCTCTACTTCTAGCTGTTCCGCGTCGGATCCCTGTTTTGCGATCTGAGTTCGCAGAGTCCTAATTTGTACCTCTGCTGCCTCTAAATCGTCCTTTTGTTTTAAGGCTGCTTCAGCGTGGCTTTTTAATAGTTCTTTTAGCTCGGTTAACGTGGCTTCTAATTCCTGAATTGGAGTTAGTACCTTCCCGTGATGCACCTTTGATTTTATGAGCTGGAATTGCTCGTATGTGCTGTGTTGCTTAATCAAGCTCCACACGAAGTCGATTGACTCGGTTATTGCCACGTCTAGCTCTGTTGCTAATGATTCGTAGGATTTCTTGTCCATTAGACCACAAAAAAGGCAAACACACACTAGAATCAGGTCCTGTACTGCGTTAAACGTTCAACGTAAAACACCTTGTATATACAAGATATTTCGCAGAATCCTACCGGCTGCGCCAAAATGTTGTGTACTATTTTTCCACAACACTTACTAAGTACCTAGCTCACAAGATTAACACCTAGACCTAAGTTCTTAAATATCCCTCGAGTCTAACACACTCGTTGACTGAAATAAAACAATTATATTTTATTAAGGATACTTGCGGTTTGCCTTCAGTAAGCTGGCAGCTTATATCCATTTTTCTAACACTAGCCACATATCAATCTACCCACATACCAACATATAACATACCATAATATATTCACACCACTTGTGTGCATGTATGTACTATATATGTTTATGTACACGATCGATGCACTCTCCATGTGTGTATATTCTACATGAGAAAGCAACTTTTTGATATTCTCACATATGACTAGACCGAGTGATTTTAGTTGTCATGTATGCTCACACAGGTATGCTTACGTTAGTGCAGAACTACGAATTGTGTGGGAAAGTGCTTTGTCAGCATTTTCACACCCAGCTGCAACTCAGTTGGCGCAATGTTCTGACATTTCACAATTATAAGTAATATTAGTATGGATTATGTATATCACAACTTCGAGGAATGTTGGTATGTGTTCCCAATTTCGGGAAATATGTTGCGAGGCACAATATGCATATGTGCATATTTCATATTTTGGCTCGCAACACACGCTCCAGCTAAGAAAACGCATGATTGACACCTTCCATTTCAGCTGGCCTACTGTAACGCGTGCCTTTGTTTTCCAGCTGGGGTAACGCTCAGCCAGCCAGGGTAAACAAGAGGGCAGCGAAAAACTCTGCCTGTCAAATTGACAGTAATATTACCGACACTAGAGTGTTCGGCTCGGATGATATACCTCTCGCGATACAATTCCTACTTTTATTATTCTTTTCGTTTATTTGATTTTACAAAAATTAAGTATTTACAAAAAGAAAAGAGGTTTAGAAGTACAGAAGAATTGGCAAATTGAATTAACAAATTAATGAAAGATATGCTACAATTGAATTATTCCACTAAGGCTACAAATTTATGAAACTATCCTATTCGTATCCTACGCAAGTAAGAGGGAGACAAGGAGTGGAATGCAGGAGGAACCAGCGCTCGACATGTATACATGTCGCTCGTCCGATCATGTACGAAAGTCGCTTTTCTCGATTCTCGTTGGTTCAGCATGATCTTTATCTATTAAATGTATGCTAAACCAAACAAGAATTCTCATATCTGCTCTATGTGTTTGCCTTTATTTTGCTTGTGCTTTTACCTTTATTCAATTAACATACATTACATGTAAATTCAAATTAATTTATATCAATTAATTTACATCAACTGAATTAAGCACAAGCAAATATACAAACTCATTTATCTGTACCGAAGTTGTAATGTATCTTGGCACAAGTGCTCCGTGGGTCCATCCCACCACCTGACCTTGCCCACATGTACGGGTTCGATACCGAATCGCGACATGAATTTAATTTTTATTATTTTTTTTAATTATTATTATATTTTAATATTATTAATTTGTAACACGAATACTCGTGTTACATTCCCCCCTTACTTGCGAGGATAGTAACTATCCCTAACTTAATTTATAATAAAAGTTTGGTTTCCCCCTTACTTGCGAGGATCGGAATTCTCTTAAGCTAAGAAAAAGAAAAAAAAACAGTTTTAAATAATAATCATAACATAGTAGAACAATAAGAATAATAAGTATATGATTTATTATAATGTAATAATAAGAAAAGGTAAAGTAACATGTATAAAAAAAAAATAATAATTTTGCTTATGTAAATATAAATTTAATTCATTTATTTTTTATTATTTTTTATATGTATATGTGTATATTTTTTTTCTTTTTTTGTAACAATATGGAGGAGCCTCCTCCGTATTCGGGTTGATCTCCAGTAGTGCCAATCCGTTTTTGATGATGCCGTTGTTTGCTGTTTTGTTTGTTCTTGCTCTTGTTGTTTTTAATTGAGCTTGCAGCTTCTGTATCTGAGCTTCCCTTGACACGTGACATTGACATATGGTCTTTCATATGTGTCGTCTTCGTTTGTTGTCTCTGGTGATTCGTAGGTTTCTTTTGTTTCGTGACGGTGTTCTTCTTTCGATGTTGGTTTTGCTAGTTTTACCATATGCGTAGGGTGTGGTCGATTCATACGTGCTTCTTCTCCACGTATGTTTTCGTACTCGTCTGCGAGTGACATCAATGAATCTAAATTATCAAATTCGTTACGTTTGATATAAAGACGATATTCAGGTCTTAACCCGTCATATGCCCTGTTTGGTCACAGATTGAGGATCACTGCATCACCGGTTAGCTCATATCATTTCGCTTGTATATATATATTAATATTTTCTTATTTACCTTAAATGTCTATATCATGATCATTTAACATGCAATCATGATCGTACATTTGAATCCATTTTAACGGTATTTTGTATTCATTTGTACTCTCATTAATTGCTCATGATATATACATATATACATATTTATACATACATATTTAGCCTTACCTGTTCTCTCTCTATTGCTTATAAATTCTCTAAATTAAAATATGTATACCTAATTTCCAATAATGTAACATATATATTTACAATTACGAACGAAGTATATTCCGAAGTAAAAGTAATTATGTATTAGTTTATATACTTAAATCATAAGACGAAAAAGAAATTAAATTTTGTAAAATAAATCAGTCTAATCGTTGACCACATCAAAGCCACATCATCTCGTTTATTTAAGGGCACAGCCCAATTTGATAATTCGGTACATACTTGTACATATACATTTTGGTATTTATCGCGGTTGAGGAAAACGCTCCTAACCCAACATTTTTGGCGCCCAACTTGTGGCTCGTGTCTTTAAATAAATAATTTAAAATATTGCAATATCGTTTGCGTAAAAATATAAAACTTAAAGTAAAGGTTGCTCGTGTTGTGGTGGTCAACATTGGACTTTTCAACATTTCCGCTATTCGAACTATTGGAATTATTCGCCGTTGGACATTCAACGAATTAATTCCTGATTTGGAAAAGTTGCAAAGGCTAGTTGTAAAGGCAATATAATCGTTATTTGAAAGTCCACAAAACGGTATTTTTTGGAAAACGATTTTCTGCTATTGTCGCTGCCATTTTTTTCGTCACCGCTGCGCTGCTTTGCTGTCGCTTCAAATATTATCAGCTAACGCTACTTTGCTACGTCGCTGCGTCAGTGCAGTTGTGCCACTGCTAGTTGCTCTATTTTCACATTTCGTCGCTACGCTAAAAACTTTAGCAGCTATCACTACGCTCCGCTGCGCTAAAAACATTAACTGCTGTCGCTACCTCGCTACATCGTCTTCGCGGTTGCGCAGCTCATCTCGCTGCGCTAATCATCATAAACCAATAAACATTTTTTTTATTTTGCTTTGTCATTGCGCTCGTTCGTCGCATAGCTACCACGTACTTTGGTTGCACATGGTTATTGCGGTACTTTTACCCAACGTTACGTATTTGTTTTTGCCGCTGATGCATACCGCTTTCATCAAATACGGCATTTTTTCTTAAAACCCGTTGGTGGTCACGTTGTACTTATACTTATAAAGTTATTTATCGAATATACACTTTAACCAAATTGATACTCCTCTTTTTTTTTTTTTGGTTCGCAATGACTTTGGAGGAATTAAAACAACAACGCGCTAATATCAAAAAAAATATTACGCGTATAAAGAACATTGTGGAAGCTAGTCTGCGACCAGGTAGTAAATTGCTGGCCGTGCCTGAATATCGATGTAGATTGGGTATCCTTGAGTCGTACTTCAAACAAATCCTATCAATACAAACGGAAATTGAAAAGGTAGACTGTGAGGATAATGGTCGTGCAGATCTAGAGGAATTGTACATTACAGCGAAGCTTACCATTCAATCGCAGCTAGCTGAAGACCACAATGTCACTCTGTCAGACATTACTTGCGTCATGCAATCTAGTTCGAAGCAACCTAAGCTGAAACTGCCTTCATTCAATGGCAAATATTCAGAGTATCACAATTTCATGACATCCTTCAAACAAATAATCGATCGTGAACTTCATTTGTGGAATATTGAAAAATTTAACCATTTGCGCAATTGCCTCCAGGGTCCGGCTCTAGAAACCATTGATGCATTTCAGGTCAATGAAAATTACCCCAAAGCATTAGAAAGGCTTAAATGTCGGTATGATAATCCAACGCTCATATTTTTAGAAAATATTTCGTCGCTTTTCGAACTTTCGTCAGTATCGAAGTCCAGCGGTACACAATTAAGAAGCCTTATTGATAAGGCGTCCGCGATCTACGGCTCATTACTGTCATTGGGCACTGACAGCCAAATATCTCAGGCCATGTTGATTTATCTTGTATTACAAAAGGCTGATGAGGACACAAATCGTAAATGGAAGGAGTCGTTAGATTTCAAAACGTTGCCAACCTGGAATGACTGCTCAAACGTTTTAGAGAGACATTGTCAATATTTAGATTCGAGCGAACTTGATCATATTTCAGCGCGAGTACATCAAGGTGGAAACAAGATTCCTAAATCAAGGAGCCAACACAAGGGGTATTCGTTTACTTGCTCTAACTCCACGTGTTTGATGTGCTCGAGTGGTAACCACAAGATTTACAACTGTGATCGCTTCAAGGCCCTTACTGTAGCCCAACGTTTTGACCATGCCAAAAGGGAAAGCCTTTGTATCAACTGCTTGTCGAAGGGGCATCAACTTTCAAATTGTTCATCGTCACATAAATGCAGGGTTTGCTCTCAACGACATCATAGCTTGCTTCACCGTGGATCTGCGTCAGACTCGACGACTTCAATGGTGCCGTCAACTTCGAGGGAAGCTGCTGTACATACCCATATAAACAACTCTTCAATGGATCATATAATTCTCGCACACAGCTATGATATTTGTTCGTGACGCTTCAGGTGGTTACAGGCTGGGCAGAGCTTTATTGGATTCTTGTTCGCAAGTGAATTTTATCACTGATGATTTTTCTCAAAGGCTTCATCTACCCAGAGGTAAACACAACATTGCTATTTACAGTATTGGAAATACGCCAGCCAACATCAAGTATAAAACTTCAACCACCATAAAATCACGAACTACTGGGTTTGAACTTCCTTTAACATTCTGTGTCACTTCGCACATTGCTTATCAACCAGAGACAGAAATAGACATATCGTCTTGGAATATTCCAAAGAATACTGATCTCGCTGATAACGAATTCTACAAATCGAAACGTATTGATTTACTTCTAGGAACAGAAAGCTTTTTCAGCCTCCTCTCTGTTGGCCAGATTCGACTTGGCGAAAACTTGCCTGTTTTGCAGAAAACGCTATTAGGTTGGGTTGTATCGGGTCGATTTCAAAGGCACCCTAGCGCGAAAACCTCCACATGCTTGCTAACATGCGATGACTCATTGGACGAAAAACTAGAACGCTTTTGGAAAATCGAAGAAATTTCGAACACTGTGGATGTGTGGACTCGTGAGCAACACAGTTGTGAGCGTTTGTACACTGTACACGTTTGGGTCGGCAAAATCCTCCACTGAACCCGCCTCGAGGGTGCCGACTGGAAATAGATACCACAGTTTAACCTGTACGATCAGGCGGTATCTAGCTAAGATAAGGGTAAGTTTGTGAGTGTTTGTTACTCTTCAATAGTACAGCATTCGGCAACGTACTCTTATAATGGTCGGAAGTGAGGGACTGGATTAAGGTGTTAAGCGATCCGTGCCGAAAATCAGCCTGGCTGGGGGCCCCTTTTTCAAATAGCCCAGTCGCTAACGTGAGCTTACAGATACCTGGCGCCCTCCGTAATAATTAGGCTTACCTGCGTATTGCGAATCTCTGCGCAGGCGGACATTTATTTCTTCGCAACTCGTGGGAACACGATTGATTCTGAAAACCCAAAAACTGGATCTGGGGTTCCGGGGGTGTTAACGGGAGGAACGGCGGACAATAAGGCTTCACCAGAGGCCGAACTGTTAGCTGCACCACTCGTTCCCACCTCTGGAACTCAGAACGAAATTCCTGCAATGGCACTGCCTCATACGAAGTAGTGCTGATGGCCACGGCGGGAAAAGTAGTGGAGGGGATGGCGGAAAATGAGGCTTCCATAGAAGCCGAGCTTTTAGCCAGCCCAAAATCAATGGCAGCGTCTGTTGCGGAGGACGGAACGGGTCTCGGAAGACCTAAGCCGGCGGCTGCGACGGTGTTGAATAAAGAGGACGGTGCCACCAGGTCGGCAGGGAAGCCGGTTTGGAGGCAGCGTAAAATATCTGGCCGAACATCTGATGGTGTGGACGAAGACGCTCCTAGTGGAGCGGAATCGTTAGCTTTATCAGATGTAAGCGAAGAGGACGGAGTCTCAAGAGCAGAGCGAATCCTGTTGAAGAAACGGGAGAAGCGGAAGCGAAAGAGACAACGTAAAAAGGCCATGAAGTCGTCGGAGAAGACCATTGAGCAGCTCTCGTGCCAATTCAGTGGACTTCTGCAAGATGAGTCGACCTTGGAGGTGGAGAACTCGGGGAAGACGTTCAGGGGCGATAGCTCCGGAACCACTTTGAAAAGTTCAACGCCTGAGGAGCCTCATCCGAAGACGACGGAGGGGCCAATTGAGGTGGATGCTGGGAAGGATGGACAACCGTCTCTTGAGAAGGTTGATAATTCTTCCACGCAGACACCAAAAGGGGCAAATGCTCGGAGAGATGGACGGCCAATTATAAAGGCCGTCAGTCGCTCCGAAAGGGGCTCGAGGCCCAAGCCTAACACGGGTAGAGTAGCTCTGGGAACGACGGGACAGGGAAATCCGACGTCGGGAGGTGATGAGCGGGGTGGACAATCTGGAAAGATTGTTAACCCAGCGAACTCACAGTCCTCGCATGCGGTACCTGAACTGAGCGGTCTTGGCAGAGCGCCTAAACATCGGGCTGAACAGGCAAAGGGCGAGCCCACCAGGGCGAGGAAGATTTACGCTCAAGTAGCGGAAGCTGACCTCGTTATGGGAGTCATGGACTTGTCACTAGAGGGGGGTCCTGGAGGATACTCATCTGAGTACCTTCAAGGTATCTTTGTTGGATGCCATGGAGTCCCTTGAAGACGATGTCAATGACATTGGATTTGTCGGCAGGGCAAGGGTGGAGAGCGGATTGATTGTACTAAGGTGCAAAAATCAACTATCCAAGCAATGGCTGTGCAAGACAGTGGAGCACCTAACCGGTTTGTGGGAGGGTGCGAAGCTCAAATGTGACAGCCTAACTGCCTTGTCGACAAAGAGGAAGATGGTGATTGTTGCTCATGGCAATGCTGTGGCCAGCGACATCATCCTCAGAAGGGTGCAGCGCCAGAACGTCTGTGTGAAGGACACTTCCAAATGGAGTGTTATCCGCACAGAAGGGTTTGGCGAGGCAGAAAGGGCAGGTGTCGTACTCACCGTGCTGTGTCCTAAGGAGGACGCGGAGGCTGTCAGGATCGCAGGGGGGAGACTCAACTGCGGTCTTGAACAGGCCGTCGTTAAATTCCAGAAGGATGCAGTATGAGGGGTGCGACGCGGCTCCTGGCGAGGGGCTAGTGGCAGATTCTGCAAGAAGAAGCCATTAGGCCGGGAGGTGTGCCCGCGCCAGGAACCACTAAATGTGTGTCAACTCAATATTCACCACAGCAAAGCAGCATCAGCAATGATGGTGCGGAGCTTCGATGAGGATGAGCTTGACATTGCACTAGTTCAGGAGCCCAGGATTCTTCATGGAAGGATCAAAGGCCTATCTGCACAAAAGACCACTTTGTTTTATCCACAAACAGAGGGGAAATTGAGGACATGCATTTTAGTTAGACATGGGATACGTGCGATTCTAATGTCTAACTTGTGTTCACCGGATCTCACAGTAGTCAGAATAGGTGACGGTGCGGGATCATTTATGATCGCATCAGCATACCTTCCATATGATTCTCCAGACGAACCACCTTCGAGAGAGGTGGAAGCTCTAGTGAGATTCTGTGATGGTAAGGGGGTTGGTCTGATCTTAGGCTGCGATGCCAATGCGCACAGTTCTGTGTGGGGCAGCAGCAATGAAAACTATAGAGGAGAGTGTCTACTCGAATTTATAGAAAGATTTGGTCTACAAGTTGCCAATAGGGGAACAGAACCGACCTTTGTCGACGCACGTCGTTGCGAGGTTATTGATGTTACTCTGACGAATGTCAAAATGTTGGATAGGATTTTGGATTGGAGGGTTGTGGATAGACTAACCATGTCGGACCACAGGGCCATTCAGTTTGGGATTACGTCCGATAAAAGACATAGGAACGACTGTAGAATGGTAAGGATACCGAAACGAACGGATTGTACAAGGTACGCTCACAAAATAAAAACGTAACAATTGGTGTCAGAAGTGGGATTCTGTAAAGATGGTGAAAATTGACCAACTAAAAGTGGACCAGCTTAAAAAGCTGTTGGTAGAGATGAATCTATCGTCATCAGGTGCAAAGGCGGAACTGCTGGTGAGGCTGAGGCAAGCTATGGAGGCTAAGGGAATTAATGTTTAAGAACATGAGTTCTTCGAGGAAGCCGATATACAAGCAGTTGTGCACGCTGAGGAAGAGAGCAAAATAGATTCGAGTGGTCAACTCATGGATTTTATGAAATCCATTATGCAACAACAGCAGCAGCAACTGCAAGAAATAAATGCGAAGTTTCAAGAGTTCGGCTCGCCAAGAGGGCGTTATTAGTGAATTGCGTATGGAAATTCAAGAACATTCGGCTCGCCAAGAACACGTCATCGAAAATCTACAAAAAGGAATTGAACTTAGATTTCAGGAAATTTCCGGAGCTATTAATGACAAAGTCACAGAGCTGAAAGAATGCGTGGATGAGTTGGATGATAAGCTGAAGGAACATGTCGACGACTGGGAACATAAGTTCGAGAAATTACAGCACGAACTCAATCAACTAAAAATCACATCAGTGATTAGAGATTCAAGTACAATCAAATTAAAGCAACCAACATTTGACGGAAGCACGCCATTCAACATCTTCAAGCTTCAATTCGAGACAACCGCTTCGAAGAATCAATGGGATGATAGCGACAAGACTGCTGCTTTAATAGTCGCATTAAAAGGTAATGCTTCCGACGTGTTACAGATGATTCCAGAGAAAGATCGGGGTAGCTACCAATCACTGATGGACACACTCCAGCGAAAATATGGAAATGAATACAAGAGTCAATTACATCGAGTGGAATTGAGATCGCGAGTGCAACGGAGTAATGAGAGCCTTCAGGAATTCGCTTCCGATATTGAGCGCTTATGTCATCTAGCGTTCTCTGGTAATTCGGAAGAGTTCGTCGAAAAAATCAAAATAGAGGCTTTCATAGATGGCATACGTGATGGAGAGACAAAGCGTGCCCTAGTCATGTCACCAAGGAATACTTATGCCGAAACAGTCAGTAGTGCCTTGACGTTTGAAGCCGCCAGTTTGATGTGTCGACCAATGCCACGGGTACGCCAAATAGAAACAGAAACAGCAGATCTGGTTGAAGCAGTGTGTCAGGCATTCAAATCTGTAGTGCAGCCTGAAAGATGAACAACAGGTCGACGCGAAAACAAGTTTACTGGTAAGTGCTTCATTTGTGACAAACCAGGACACATGGCGCGGGACTGCCGTCTACGACGAAAGCGATCAAGATCGAATTCTCCAGGAAGACAAAAGAAGGAGAATAAGGTGGATAGCGATCGCTCCACTAACACAAATCCATCGTTAAACTAAATCGAGTCAGTTCAGCGGGGCGTGAACTGACTCCAACAGTGGGTTGCCCCATCATTCACATTTCACAACTACAGCGTGTGCCAAACAGCTTGACTATTGATGGAAAATTGGACAATATGGAATTCATGTTAACCCTGGATACTGGTGCATCACATTCGATAATCAAGAGCGATTTGGTAAAGAGGTTTGAGCCTTTAATGGGAATAAAATTGCGTACAGCAACGGGTGAGGATGCACAAATTCTGGGCAAGATAAAGAAACTGGAAATTGCACATGGGAACATGAATTCATTGTGGCCGACATCATCGATGACGTAATAATTGGTGTTGATTTTATGATTGACAACGGATTTACGTTAGATTTAAATCAACGGATACTGCGCTATGCAAATGTCGAATTACCATTGAACATCGGTTACAAGCGGAGTGGAAACATCAAACGAGTACTGGCATGTCAACGCCAAGAAGTTCCAGCAAAATCAGAAGCGGTGATTTGGGCACAGATAAATGTGGATGATGGGACAGGCAAGTTGTGGGTGGTGGAAGCAGATAAAGAAATAACGAATAAAAACATCATACTTGGTAGGACCTTAGTAGAACCTAAAGAAAATGGAATAGTACCGGTGCGAATATTAAATCCAACTAATACATCTACAGTTGGAAGAAAGGAATGGTGATTGGTCATTGCCAGGAAGTTACTGCCGTAGTAGACTGCGAAAATGGTTCGTCGATAAAAAGTGGAAGATCAAGAACTTTCAAAGCGGAAATAAAAGCACAGATGGAAGAATGGGCAGGTGTGCTTACCAACCAGCAAAAAGAAAAGGCTTTACAACTATTGGAGAAGTGCAGTTCCATCTTTTCTTCAAATGGTAAAACTGGAGGACGAACAACCATCGTGAAGCATCACATTGACACCGGTGATTCTAGACCAATTCGTCAAACACCACGACGAGTTCCATTGGCCAAAAGAGACGAAGCCATTAAGCTGATTACCGATATGCAGAAACAAGGTGTTATTGAACCATCAGCGAGTCCATGGAGTTCACCAGTTGTGCTGGTAAAGGAGAATGATGGAAGTACTCGATTCTGTGTTGATTACAGAAAGCTGAATGATATTACGAAAAAAGACAGCTATCCACTGCCAAGAATCGATGACACTTTGGACATCCTTTCTGGTGCGAAGTGGTTCTCAACTCTTGATTTGCAAAGTGGCTACTGGCAAGTGGAACTTGATAAGGAGGACAAAGAGAAAACAGCTTTCAGTATTGGCAATGGTCTATGGCAATTTACAATCATGCCATTTGGTTTATGCAATGCGCCAGCTACTTTCGAACGTTTGATGGAGCGTGTACTCAGAGGACTACACTGGAAAACGTGCTTGGTGTACCTCGATGACATTATCGTGATGGGAAAAGATTTTAACGACCACCTGGAAAAGTTGAAAGAAGTATTTGAGCGTATACAATCAGCAGGGCTTAAACTGAATATGAAAAAGTGTTCACTCTTCAGGCGAGAAGTTAAATATCTTGGTCATAAAGTAACAACAGAAGGGGTACATACCGACGAGGAGAAAGTAGCAGCAGTTCAAGAATGGCCTATTCCGTCGAATCTTCACGAGCTAAGGAGCTTCCTAGGCTTATGCACCTACTATAGACGATTTGTTCCTGGATTTGCAAACATCGCCAGCAGTCTGCATGAGTTGACAAGAAAGAACAAACCATTTGTGTGGGGCGAGGACCAACAGAAAGCATTCGAACAGCTGAAAGAAAAACTCTGTTCAGCACCAATATTAGCGTATCCAGTACCTGGTCAAAAGTTTGTGTTGGACACAGATGCGAGTGGCTATGGAATAGGTGGTGTGCTCTCTCAGATCATAGATGGGCAAGAAAAAGTAATAGCATACTACAGTAAAATCCTGTCGAAGCCAGAAAGAAACTACTGTGTCACTCAAAGAGAGTTACTCGTAATACTGGAATGTGTAAAGTATTTTCATAAATACTTGTAAGGTCAGTCATTTCATCTACGAACTGACCACGCAGCGCTAAGGTGGTTATTGCAATTTAAAAACCCAGAAGGACAATTGGCGCGCTGAATTGAAAGGCTGCAGAGTTATGATTTTACCATCGAACATCGTAAAGGAGGACATCACGGCAACGCGGATGCTCTATCTCGTCGTCCTTGCAAAATGGAATGTAAACATTTTTCTCGAGTGGAAAGCAAGGAGCACATTGTCGACATACGACTTACGAATATATTGCCGGAGGAGTCATGGACCACCGAACGAGTGCAAGAAGATCAGCGGAACGACCCAGATCTCGTAAAGATTATGGAATACAAGGAGCAGGGCATACGTCCAGATTGGCAAGAAATGGCTAATGAGAGTCCAATAGCAAAGGCATACTGGGCGCAGTGGCAAAGCCTGCACTTACGAGACGGATGTTTATTCCGAGCATGGGAAAGTGAAGATGGAAAAATCACTTATGATCTTCTAGTGTTACCCAAGGCAAGAATAAATGAAGTGATAGCTGAGTATCACAATGCCTCCAGTGGAAATCACCAAAACCGTCGAGAAAATAAAGAAATGATTTTATTGGGTTGGATGTCATGACCATGTCGCTGATTGGATTCGGAAGTGTAAGCAATGTGCAATGGCCATAGGTCCCACTAAGAAAAGTCGTGGTAAGATGCACCAATACACCGTGGGTGCTCCATTCGAGCGAATTGCTATGGACATAGCTGGGCCATTTCCATTAAGCAACGCAGGAAACAAGTATGTTCTGGTGGTTATAGATTACTTCAGTAAATGGCCTGAAGTATACCCCATTCCAAATCAAGAAGCTAGTACAGTTGCGGATGTATTCGTCAACCAATGGATTACTCGTTTTGGTGTACCGATGGAATTACACTCAGACCAAGATCGAAATTTCGAATCAGTTGTATTCCAAGAGATATGCCGTATGCTGGGTATATACAAAACTCGTACAACACCTTTGCATCCACAATCTCATGGCATGGTAGAACGATTTAACCGTACCTTGGAGGAATATTTGAGAAAAGTCGTAGATAAATACCAAAGAGATTGGGATGTACATATACCAATGTTCCTCATGGCATATCGATGCGCACAACATGATACGACGGCTACTACACCGGCAATGGCAATTTTTGGAAACGATTTAAGACTGCCAGCTGATTTAAAATTTGGAGTCGTAACACCAACGAGATCAACCGAAGGTAATTATACTAGCGAAAAGTGGGAACAGTTGGATGAAGTACATCGGTTCATCAGAGAGCGGCCGCAGATGATAAGCGATAAGATGAAGGCCAGGTATGACTTGAAAGCAAATTCAAAAGGGTTGTATGAAGGAGAGCTTGTAATGCTTCATAATCCACAACGACAGAAAGGCCTGTCTCCTAAACTACAGACTCATTGGGAAGGACCACATGAGATTATAGCAAAGATAAATGACGTAGTGTATCGTATTCAACGTGCCTGGAATAAAAGAGCAAATTTTAAAGTAGTGCACTTGGAGCGACTTCAGCCATATCGAGGGGAAGTATAAAAACTTGTTCGGGACGAACAAGGTTAAGAGGAGGGCAGTGTAACGAGTATCGATAGTTGGTTACTCATCACTATTGTGACTGACACCATTGGCAGCATCGACATGAATGTCAACAAAAAGAAATAAGCGATAACCAGAACAAGCCAACGAGAAAGGAAGAGAAGAATCACGATAAAGGAAGATTCTGGGGTGTTGCCAACAGAGTATAAATAGAGCCAGTGTTGAGAAGTGAGAATCAATCGAATTCCGAACGTGACTGCGCAAACATCTATACAGAGGCAAAAGTTGCTAGTACATTAAAGTGTTATTGTAAATAGTTGATTATAAACACAGTTGATTGTAAATAGAGTTTATTAAATAAATTGTTGCTGTATATAGTTATATAAATTAAGTGTTGCACTGATTATTAACAGAATCCAGTGATCGAACAAGGTAATTCAAATAGAATTAAACGCTCACAGAATAAAAACGTAACAATATTTACAATTACGAACGAAGTATATTCCGATGTAAAAGTAATTATGTATTAGTTTATATACTTAAATCATAAGACGAAAAAGAAATTAAATTTTGTAAAATAAATCAGTCTGATCGTTGACCACATCAAAGCCACATCATCTCGTTTATTTAAGGGCACAGCCCAATTTGATAATTCGGTACATACTTGTACACATAGATTTTGGTATTTATCGTGGTTGAGGAAAACGCTCCTAACCCGACATGCCCTATCTAAATGGCATTCGTGTTTGAGTCGAGAATGTTGGCGAGTTAACGCCATAAGGTTCATAATGAACTCTTTTGCCTTCTCACGTGGTCCTTGCCTGCGTGTGTCAATGTCATCTTTTAATTTCACCATGTAGCGTGGTGGAAGGAAGTATTTTAGTGTTGCCTCTTTGAAGTCTGACCAGTTATGGATGCTTTCGCGTTTGTACCGCCACCAATCCCTTGCTATATCTTTACACAACTCGTTGAGAGGTAATAGTAGCCTGTCATATAGGATGGTGTAACAGTCCGCTAATTCCTCTATTCGTTCAATGAATTCGAATAGGTTGCGTGTGCTATCGAAATTTAAACCCCACCGTCGTACGGTGTTCATGACCTCATAGTCTGGTATAGTAGTAGGACTACTTACTTCGGTGACTGGAAGTAGCGTCGCACTGGTCGTGGAACTAGTTTGTCTAGTTAACTTCTCTCGCATGTAACTACTCAACCGCTGTCGCCATTCGCGCACTCCGTCGTCGACAGATAGGCCATTTAGTTCCATTTGTAGCTCTAATTCTTCTTTCGTAAAGTATATATCCAACCTAAGCGGTTTGTGTTTTGTATTTCGGTCGCTGGTGTTGTTTCCTCATGTGTATTAGAAGTACTCTCTTTTGTGGAGAGTCCCTGCTCGGGCGCCATTGTAACGCGTGCCTTTGTTTTCCAGCTGGGGTAACGCTCAGCCAACCAAGGTAAACAAGAGGGCGGCGAAAAACTCTTGTTGTAGGAGGAAAACCGAATTACACACTTACTGTCAAATTGACAGTAATATTACCGACACTAGAGTGTTCGGCTCGGATGATATACCTCTCGCGATACAATTCCTACTTTTATTATTCTTTTCGTTTATTTGATTTTACAAAAATTAAGTATTTAAAAAAATAAAAGAGGTTTAGAAGTACAGAAGAATTGGCAAATTGAATTAACAAATTAATGAAAGATATGCTACAATTGAATTATTCCACTAAGGCTACAAATTTATGAAACTATCCTATTCGTATCCTACGCAAGTAAGAGGGAGACAAGGAGTGGAATGCAGGAGGAACCAGCGCTCGAGCTGGGTGCTCCTGGATTTGAAGTAGTCAAAGTGACTACTTTGGCAGAGCAGAAGGCTCGCAGTTGACTACCCGAAGCTCCCGTATATGGGATCACTTTAGGGCAAGAACTCGTATTGTCGCGCACCGTATATGGTTCTGCTCCAATAGAGCACTCGTTGGTAGTAATTCGCTCAACGGGTCGTTGTTGCAAAATGTTTGGCAACAGGAGAAAGACGCTTCAATATTGATCCTCACTGGGCAAGCACATGTATATATGTCGCTCGTCCGATCATGTACGAAAGTCGCTTTTCTCGATTCTCGTTGGTTCAGCATGATCTTTATCTATTAAATGTATGCTAAACCAAACAAGAATTCTCATATCTGCTCTATGTGTTTGCCTTTATTTTGCTTGTGCTTTTACCTTTATTCAATTAACATACATTACATGTAAATTCAAATTAATTTATATCAATTAATTTACATCAACTGAATTAAGCACAAGCAAATATACAAACTCATTTATCTGTACCGAAGTTGTAATGTGTCTTGGCACAAGTGCTCCGTGGGTCCGTCCCACCACCTGACCTTGCCCACATGTACGGGTTCGATACCGAATCGCGACATGAATTTAATTTTTATTATTTTTTTTAATTATTATTATATTTTAATATTATTAATTTGTGACACGAATACTCGTGTTACACTACCTTTAACAAAATTTTTGGGGTTCCCGGTTTATTGGCCGTACCTAGGCCCCCCGTAGTTTCGCTGAGTCTTTTACAAGTCTTTGCGTTTGTAACAATCGGCAGTCCTGTGTCCGGGCTTCCTGCAAAAGAAATATTTGGTTTCGGACTTACTCTGATTATGCCCAACTTTTTCCTGGCTTCCCTTACTATGACCTGTTTTTGGAGTATAATTCCCTTGCGGCTTTGTATTTTTGGTGAACGACGTACAAGATAGATTGAACTCATGCCCATATTGCTTATATTTTATACAGAAGGGCGTATTTTTCCTTTTAAAACATTCGTCCCTTGTGTGTCCCTTCTTGTAGCAGAAGGAACAGGTAGGAACATTCCTTTGGCCGTTTTGAGAAATTTCTTTATTCTTTGAGTACCGATCTGCCTCAAATGGCACTTTATTATTCCTGTTTTGGTGGAACGCTACTATGTTTGAGTTTGGCAATCTTCATAAGAATTTAATTAGGTATTGAGACCTACGTTGGCTCCCACGATAAGTGTGTAGTGCTGTTGCCCTCTGTTGAGCAGGATATTCGTATTTACGGCTTCCTCCGTCAGTTCCTCTAACGTACCTGTCTTACTTAGCATATGCACTCTAAGCATTGGTTCACTAAGGCCTGTTACGAACGATTTCTTTCTGGACTTCTCTAGCTCCTGCAGCAGTGCTAGATCTTCTTTTCCCCCATATGACACAGTAAGTTGCGGCGGTTTTCAATTCATCTAATCTCCTGGCGAACGCACTTATGCTTTCTTGTGGTAATTGCCGTGCAAACTGGATTTGGTGAGTGATGGGTTCTAGCTGGGCTATTTTCAGGTATGTGTTTCTTAGAAGTCTATATAATTCTTCCCAAGTAGAAAGTTTTTTCGCCCAAACCAAATTAAATGCATCTCCGTATAGACGTTGCTTTATACAGGATATGAAATCTTCCAACTCATCTGGTTTGATTTCTTTGCTGGCTAATTTACACCCAGCGATAAATTGGTGGACCATGGATTACACGTCTCACCTGGACATTGCAATCCCCGAAAAAAAACGAACGCTAGGGTGATCAACACATACCTCGAAATTTCATTCTCCTCATTAATGCCCTCTCACAACAATTTTTATTAAAGATGATGTTATTGTATGAACATTAAAAAAAATCCTTACAAAGTTTGAAAGTAATTACAAGTATAAAACAAAATGGAAAAAAATGATAAATTTTTATAGTGTAGGTGGCTCACTCCCAGAGTAAGTGGAAGACACCGGGGGGATATTAGTACCAGTAGGAATAAAAAATCAGAAAAATCAAAATCAGGATGCCAATGTGCACCTGCTGCGGGTCTCCCTACATCTATTGAGCTCAATAACTGTTGGAAACGCCAAAATACAAAAAGAAAACTATAAAGAAAATTTCTCAAAACGCAAAAAAAAAATCAAATTCCCCGCTGATCTCTCCAGCTTACTCAACATATGAGTAGGCAAAGCACCCGTCACTTCACAAATCAAAAACGAAAGAAAAAGAAAACACAAAACCAAAAATTCAAAAACACTAAAAAAAAGGACCTAATACATCTATGTATAAATGTAGCAATATATAAATTAATGAAATATGTGTAAATCAATATTAAATATATATATATATATATATATATATATATATATATACACATATATATATACATATATATATATATATATATATATATATATATATATACACACATATATATATATATATATATATATATATATATATATATATATATATATATATATATATATATATATATATATATAAGTAATGGAAGAGAAGCTCGGCCAATGAGCCCTTTGGGGCTTTAAGTGCCACATATTTATATATATATATATTATATATATATAAATATGTGGCACTTAAAGCCCCAAAGGGCTCATTGGCCGAGCTTCTCTTCCATTACTGTTGTGCGTCTTAAATTTTTAGGCAGTATTAGAATGGACCTACTTATTTTAGCCGGTTCCGAATGGCAGAACACTTGTGACATCACTTGTTCTGAGCTTTGTCACAGAGTTCTTTTTAGAAGCTTTTTCATGGCAAGTTTTTACTGTCGGAAATATTGCCAATTGCTTGCCGACAGGTGGGTACCGTTCGAAAGAAAAATCTTTTCGATATTAAATTTGTTATGCATCAGCCGGGTATTGAACCACGGCCTACAGATCAGAAGGCGAACACACTAACCACTGAGGTACGGCACCCACTATATATATATATATACGTACACACACACACATATATATATACACGCATATATATATATATATATATATATATATATATATATATATATATATATATATATATATATATATATATATATATATAGATATATAGATATATATATACCCATATATATATGAGTAAAAAGAGATCCGTGGTTCCAAACGGTTTTTGTGCAATGTTTAGCTCGTGGACAATAGAAACAGTGCTTACATATATATATATATATATATATATATATATATATATATATATATATATATATATGTATATGTATATATATATAAGTTAAAGATTGTTTCTTTGTAAATTATAATTTTATTTTATTCAATATTTTATACAGCGATCTTACTCGCTTAGTGTCGACTTTATAAGTGCCCTTAAAAATATTTCGTTAACTAAACCGAAGTCTAAGACCAAGTATAATTCAAGCTGATCCAAGCTGCATGCCAGTGCGTTGTTGTTGGTTGTAGATGAGTAGCTATTGCGCATGCGCCATCCAATTATGCTCAATACATTGTTGGTAGCTAAGTGGGTGCATATGTTAACAACAATTATGCGAGTTAAGTTAAATGTTCCGTTGTTGCTAAGTGCTCTTGCCGAAGATAATGATGATGATAAAAATGATATGTAGACGTATGTACGTATGTTTGTGGCACAGCATTCCAGCATAGACAACCCAGCGGAAACTTTTAAGTGGCAGTTATGTTAACTTGTATTAACAGAGCATCCCAGTATAACAAACCGCGGAACGATATTTTGTGATTTTAGCTGCTATGCTAACTATCCCCCTTCTAAATCGCGAAACGTCCTCGGTTCGAAGATACACTGCTTCGCACATTATTCTTTTGATGAACATATTAAGATTGAATTGTCACACTTTTTTGTTTGCGTAGTTACTTGGCTTAAATTTAACAAAGGTATTGGCTTAGTTACGACTGATTACAATTACCAACAAATGTAATATAATATTCAGTTATGCAAAATTAATTAAACAGAGTCATATAAAAAAATTAATAATAATTCAATTTGTGAAATTTCTTAACACTATTGTGATATTTATTTTTTATTTTTATTTATTGTGATAATTCAAAAAATTAACAAGTGGAATTTTTTTTAAATAAGTATAAACTTTTGTGATTTTAGCTGCTATTACCCTTTTTGATGTTTTTTGTTTTCTTTTATTTTTTTTGGATTTTTCTATCAGAAGATTTGAACAGTTTAACTTTAACGAAGATTGCTTTTATGTACTTTTCTGCCATCAATTAAAACTGCCGTGCCAAGGTCTTTTTCAATTATCTTCTCAACAAACACCTTATCAAATTTATTTCCAAGTCTTTTATTTCGTCTTATAAAAACTTTTTCCCCCGCACTACAAGTTTTAACTGCTCACCCTTGATTGTTTCTTTGTAAAGTCTTTTCCTGAGTTTCGGATAACTTTTTCCTTATAATACCTAACTTTTCAGCCGGACAATTGTGAAAATGTAGGTATGGAATGGTAGGTACAATTATATTTATGCGTTGCTAAAATGATGAGGTATAAAGAATTGGTCTATTGAAAAAATATCTCTTAGTAAAACTTTTATTGCATTTGATTGGAAGGCTTTTTCGTTGTCGGAAACAATGACTTTGGTGTTATTGAATGCTAATAGAATTTCTAATATAGCGTATTTAATATCAACCGTAGCCCTTGAAATAATAGGTTTTACGAAAGCAAACTTAGAAAATTTATCTATGCACGTTAAAAATAATTGCTTCCCAGTTATAAAAATATCCATATGGAGAATTTCTCCTGGAAGATGTGGAATTGGTGTTTTACCTATTCCGGGATCAGGGGGTTTCCGTTGATACTTATTCTCCAAACATATCTTGCAATTTGTTATTATTAATTTTAGTAATTTTTTTATGTCTGGAAAGTAGTACTCACGAGTGATTTGACGAAAGTTTTCATGTAAGCCACGATGAGCCCGATTGTGTTCCGTTGCTATCGCTTCTATTTGATCATCTCTATTGATTAAATCAATTAAGAGAAGCTCAGTGTGAATAAACTTAACGTCAGGAAAAGCCGATATTACTACATTTTGTATCTCCGCTAATGTTTTGAGATCACAGAAAATTCCGTCTATATAATTCTTCCCAAGTAGAAAGTTTTTTCGCCCAAACCAAATTAAATGCATCTCCGTATAGACGTTGCTTTATACAGGATATGAAATCTTCCAACTCATCTGGTTTGATTTCTTTGCTGGCTAATTTACACCCAGCGATAAATTGGTGGACCATGGATTACACGTCTCACCTGGACATTGCAATCCCCGAAAAAAAACGAACGCTAGGGTGATCAACACATACCTCGAAATTTCATTCTCCTCATTAATGCCCTCTCACAACAATTTTTATTAAAGATGATGTTATTGTATGAACATTAAAAAAAATCCTTACAAAGTTTGAAAGTAATTACAAGTATAAAACAAAATGGAAAAAAATGATAAATTTTTATAGTGTAGGTGGCTCACTCCCAGAGTAAGTGGAAGACACCGGGGGGATATTAGTACCAGTAGGAATAAAAAATCAGAAAAATCAAAATCAGGATGCCAATGTGCACCTGCTGCGGGTCTCCCTACATCTATTGAGCTCAATAACTGTTGGAAACGCCAAAATACAAAAAGAAAACTATAAAGAAAATTTCTCAAAACGCAAAAAAAAAATCAAATTCCCCGCTGATCTCTCCAGCTTACTCAACATATGAGTAGGCAAAGCACCCGTCACTTCACAAATCAAAAACGAAAGAAAAAGAAAACACAAAACCAAAAATTCAAAAACACTAAAAAAAAGGACCTAATACATCTATGTATAAATGTAGCAATATATAAATTAATGAAATATGTGTAAATCAATATTAAATATATATATATATATATATATATATATATATATATATACACATATATATATACATATATATATATATATATATATATATATATATATATATATATACACATATATATATATATATATATATATATATATATATATATATATATATATATATAAGTAATGGAAGAGAAGCTCGGCCAATGAGCCCTTTGGGGCTTTAAGTGCCACATATTTATATATATATATATTATATATATATAAATATGTGGCACTTAAAGCCCCAAAGGGCTCATTGGCCGAGCTTCTCTTCCATTACTGTTGTGCGTCTTAAATTTTTAGGCAGTATTAGAATGGACCTACTTATTTTAGCCGGTTCCGAATGGCAGAACACTTGTGACATCACTTGTTCTGAGCTTTGTCACAGAGTTCTTTTTAGAAGCTTTTTCATGGCAAGTTTTTACTGTCGGAAATATTGCCAATTGCTTGCCGACAGGTGGGTACCGTTCGAAAGAAAAATCTTTTCGATATTAAATTTGTTATGCATCAGCCGGGTATTGAACCACGGCCTACAGATCAGAAGGCGAACACACTAACCACTGAGGTACGGCACCCACTATATATATATATATACGTACACACACACACACATATATATATACACGCATATATATATATATATATATATATATATATATATATATATATATATATATATATATATATATATAGATATATATATATATATATATATAGATATATAGATATATATATACCCATATATATATGAGTAAAAAGAGATCCGTGGTTCCAAACGGTTTTTGTGCAATGTTTAGCTCGTGGACAATAGAAACAGTGCTTACATATATATATATATATATATATATATATATATATATATATATATATATATATATATATATATATATATGTATATGTATATATCTATAAGTTAAAGATTGTTTCTTTGTAAATTATAATTTTATTTTATTCAATATTTTATACAGCGATCTTACTCGCTTAGTGTCGACTTTATAAGTGCCCTTAAAAATATTTCGTTAACTAAACCGAAGTCTAAGACCAAGTATAATTCAAGCTGATCCAAGCTGCATGCCAGTGCGTTGTTGTTGGTTGTAGATGAGTAGCTTTGCGCATGCGCCATCCAATTATGCTCAATACATTGTTGGTAGCTAAGTGGGTGCATATGTTAACAACAATTATGCGAGTTAAGTTAAATGTTCCGTTGTTGCTAAGTGCTCTTGCCGAAGATAATGATGATGATAAAAATGATATGTAGACGTATGTACGTATGTTTGTGGCACAGCATTCCAGCATAGACAACCCAGCGGAAACTTTTAAGTGGCAGTTATGTTAACTTGTATTAACAGAGCATCCCAGTATAACAAACCGCGGAACGATATTTTGTGATTTTAGCTGCTATGCTAACTATCCCCCTTCTAAATCGCGAAACGTCCTCGGTTCGAAGATACACTGCTTCGCACATTATTCTTTTGATGAACATATTAAGATTGAATTGTCACACTTTTTTGTTTGCGTAGTTACTTGGCTTAAATTTAACAAAGGTATTGGCTTAGTTACGACTGATTACAATTACCAACAAATGTAATATAATATTCAGTTATGCAAAATTAATTAAACAGAGTCATATAAAAAAATTAATAATAATTCAATTTGTGAAATTTCTTAACACTATTGTGATATTTATTTTTTATTTTTATTTATTGTGATAATTCAAAAAATTAACAAGTGGAATTTTTTTTAAATAAGTATAAACTTTTGTGATTTTAGCTGCTATTACCCTTTTTGATGTTTTTTGTTTTCTTTTATTTTTTTTGGATTTTTCTATCAGAAGATTTGAACAGTTTAACTTTAACGAAGATTGCTTTTATGTACTTTTCTGCCATCAATTAAAACTGCCGTGCCAAGGTCTTTTTCAATTATCTTCTCAACAAACACCTTATCAAATTTATTTCCAAGTCTTTTATTTCGTCTTATAAAAACTTTTTCCCCCGCACTACAAGTTTTAACTGCTCACCCTTGATTGTTTCTTTGTAAAGTCTTTTCCTGAGTTTCGGATAACTTTTTCCTTATAATACCTAACTTTTCAGCCGGACAATTGTGAAAATGTAGGTATGGAATGGTAGGTACAATTATATTTATGCGTTGCTAAAATGATGAGGTATAAAGAATTGGTCTATTGAAAAAATATCTCTTAGTAAAACTTTTATTGCATTTGATTGGAAGGCTTTTTCGTTGTCGGAAACAATGACTTTGGTGTTATTGAATGCTAATAGAATTTCTAATATAGCGTATTTAATATCAACCGTAGCCCTTGAAATAATAGGTTTTACGAAAGCAAACTTAGAAAATTTATCTATGCACGTTAAAAATAATTGCTTCCCAGTTATAAAAATATCCATATGGAGAATTTCTCCTGGAAGATGTGGAATTGGTGTTTTACCTATTCCGGGATCAGGGGGTTTCCGTTGATACTTATTCTCCAAACATATCTTGCAATTTGTTATTATTAATTTTAGTAATTTTTTTATGTCTGGAAAGTAGTACTCACGAGTGATTTGACGAAAGTTTTCATGTAAGCCACGATGAGCCCGATTGTGTTCCGTTGCTATCGCTTCTATTTGATCATCTCTATTGATTAAATCAATTAAGAGAAGCTCAGTGTGAATAAACTTAACGTCAGGAAAAGCCGATATTACTACATTTTGTATCTCCGCTAATGTTTTGAGATCACAGAAAATTCCGTTGGTAACGTTAGGGTTAATAATACTTTTTAAGCATTGAATAAAACTCTCGAGAGTATCGAAGGTGATCGTGTGACGAATCAGTTTTTTAAAAAGGATTTTAGTATTTTTGCTAAAAGAATTAGACTTGGAAACCATTAACTGGTTTCTGAATTGGTTAATAGGGCAATTGACTGTTTTAATCACAGTGCACAGTTTCGTCAGATGGAACTTCACTCAAATTGTGGGAAAACTGCCTAGAAAGTGCATCAGCTACTATATTATCTTTTCCAGGTTTGAAGTGAAAAGTGGGCGAAAACTCTTCTATGAACGCTCGCCATCTTTTCATTTTAGAGTTCGGGTTTTTCTCTGACATTGCAAATATCAGTGGCTGATGATCAGTAAAAATTTTGATGTCTTTGATTCCGTACAAATAATGGCGAAGCTTTTTCAATGCCCATACAATCGCGAGTAGCTCACGTTCGTTAGTAGCGTAATTTTGTTCGCTAGCAGAGAGCGTCCGAGAAATCATTGTAATTGGACGACCTTTTTGCGACAAAACCGCGCCTAACGCTGTAGAAGAGGCATCTGTTGTGAGCTCAAAAGATTGGTTATAGTCGGGATACTGGAGTAAAACGTCCTCTGAAGCTAGTATCTGTTTTATTCGTTCAAAGGCTTGAAGCGCTTCTTGACTAAAATCGATTTTCACGTTTTTTGAATGGCGCGTACCCACTTGTCCGTTTTCTCCGCGAAGATAAACAGTTAAAGGTTTGACGATGGCAGCGTAATCTTTTATAAAACGTCGGTAATAGCCAGATAGGCCAAGAAATGAACGTAACGCTCGAAGGGTTTGCGGAGGCTCGTAATTAATAATGTCATGAACCTTATCCGGACAAGTTCTAATGCCTGTATCGGAAACAAGAAACCCCAAAAACTCTACCTGGGTTTTAAAAAAATGTGATTTTTCAGGCGATACTCTCATTCCTGCATTCTCAAGTTTTTGAAGTATGTGATCGATGTGTTTTAAATGCGATTCTGCATCTGGAGAGTAAATGATTATGTCATCGACATAAACATGACAGTATTTCCCTATAGCTTCGCGTAAAACATCATCGATGGCCCTTTGAAAAATACTGGGCGCGTTTCTTAATCCAAAAGGTAATCTGCAGAATTCGTACTTTCCGTTGTTTATACTAAACGCCGTTTTCTTCCTATCCTCCTCACACATAATGATTTGGTGAAATCCCGACTTAAGGTCTAACGTTGTAAAAAACTTCGAATTTCCTAAGTTGGCCAAGATTACAGATGTATCAGGAATAGGATATCGATCCGGAATGGTTTTTTCATTAATTTTCCGGAAATCAATCACCATTCGCAATTTTGGTTTTCCATCTTCATCAAACCCTTTCTTAGACACCACGTGAACAGGTGAATTATAAGGCGAACAAGATTCCCTTATTATTCCTTCTCTAAGAAGCGTTTTTATTTCATTATTGATAAATGGAGCTACGGAAATGGGATAAGGATAACTTCTGCTGTATATCGGTTCATCTGTAGTTGTACGAATTCTGCCTTTAACGCTCGTGTTGTACGGCAAGGCTCTATTTGGGTCGGCAAAAGCATTAATATTTTTACTTATTATCTGTCGAAACTGCGCTTGAAATTTGGCAGGAACTAATTCTTCTTCTACTGTGATTAAGTTTACTTGATCGCATGAAAGATGTTGTAAGTTTTCTTTACCGTTTCGGTAAAATAAATACCCTCTAACAGTGTCAATTTTTGCGTCGATTTGTCTTAAAAATCGTAACCTATAATACCGTCGAATGTGTTTAAGCTTGAAAGCAGAAAGAACGTTGAGGTATTGTCTAACACATTAATTAAGCATTTTTTATTTATCAGATTTTTACCGTTTATTGACTTTAAATTGAAAGGTTTTTCTAAAGGCTTAATTCCTTGGAGAAATGAAAAGTGTTTTATATAATTTTTTGACGTCCCAGTGTCAATTAAAATACGAAGCTCCTGACCGTTTGTGCATTTTTTCGTAATAAACGGTAGGAGCGATTTTAGTTTAAAAAATTTATTTCATCGCCGTACTCCGCCACAACATCATCATTGTAGTTGTGATTGTCAGTTTGAGGGCTTCCGTAATAATATTCATTTTCAAAATCAATATTCCGACTCATGTTTTCCTCTTCATTCGAAAAAGTTTCTAATTCTTCCGGCATATAATTTACTTTTTGTAGTTTCTGAAAAGGTGAACGATCGGAATGTAACTGATCGCGATTCCGCTTATATGCTATTGACAAATTGGGACTTAAATGTTGTGGTTTAGGAATATAATTAGGTACACTCTGCGGTTGAACTGGATTATTAATATGTCGATGCTGTGAATTAGGTAGGTTTGGAATGCTATTACGCTGTCTGTAATAACTCGAGCTATTATCAACTTCCATTGGAGTTGGTCTATTAGAAGCATCTTGGTTGAAGCGTATACTTGTATGTGGCCGATTATTGCGCTCTATTTGCTTGTATTGAGACATTATTGGCTTATTGGGTTTAAAAGTATTTCCAGCCGCAAAGGCCTCATATCGAATTTGATTAGTTTGATCGAGTTTGATTAGTTTGCAGCTCTTGAGCAACTGCAAGAGCAGTTGGAAGGTCTTTGGGTCTGGCAGAGAAAAGTATATCGCACATTGGGCGACGAAGTCCTGATATAAAAACGCGTAAAGCGTTCTCCCTTGCGCGTTCATTTAAAACGGCGACGATATCTCTATTTCCGCTATACGTCATGATTTGTTTATTTATTATAAGGGATAACTTTTTGTCTACCCTATTGTAGTACTCAGTTATAGAAAGTTTATCCTGCCTAAGAATACTTAGCTCATTTTCCAATACATATAACGGCCTTTTATCGGCGTATTCTTGATCTAACCTAGATATGATTGCCTTAAAATTAAGCACTGTATTGAAAGATGCAAGTGTGGCGTTTGCAGAACCTATAATTTTGTTTCGAAATATACCCATTGCAATGTAATATTTTTCCGAACCCTCGGTATAATAATGAATGGCAAATTCAGCTGCGCTTCGCCAGGCTGGATAAGAAACAGAATCACCACTGAACTCAGGAAGAGACTTTATTAAATGTAAACTAGAATTATTTTCTTCAACTGAAGGGTTAATAGAAACAGGCAAATATTGCTCAACGCCACGTGGTTGCAGTTGATTAATTGCCAATGTTAAGCGATTTAGCTGTTCGGCTAAATGTGCATTCGTCCCGTTAACGATTTCTACTACCTGCTCTCTATTGAGAAACATTTTGTCAAATTATTATTAATTTTTACTAAGAGACTTGGTAAAGAAACTTGATAAGAATCGTAATAAATACAAAATTAAATTTTATATATTTTTTTACTCTTCGAACAAACGTTGTTATAGAAAATAAACTTTATTGTATTTAAATTGATTAATTAAATTGTAATACTTTATGTATTCAATTCAACAAAATATGCTGAATAACCAAGAATTATGTAACTAGCACGATATCAAACACATGTTCTTTTTTAAGGTTATCTCTTTGAAGATTTCCAACACTTTTTGTATCGAATACTTTTTATCAAAAAGAAAAATTAAATATTAGGAGAACTGTAGATTTTTTGAATTAAAAATTTAATTTCTTCACAGGATTCTTTTTAAAGCACTCATATAAGCAACAATCGTTAATACTTAGTTTGCTCAATTGCTTAATTGCTCACTTGAATCGGAAAACAAAATAACATTTGCACACCGGGTTTTAACTTTTCGAGTTTTAAGTTTTTTTTATTAATATTGTAAAATATAACACGAATTTTTAACAATTCAATTTTTGAAACAATATCCACTTGAAAAATTTTTTAAATGATCACTTACACTTTTTATTTTTAATTAGGTTAAAGATGGTCCTTTGTCCTTTCAGGATTCGCATGTCCTTTCAGCATATGTAGGTCCTGGGTCCTTCGCGTTGGGCGCCAGTTAAAGATTGTTTCTTTGTAAATTATAATTTTATTTTATTCAATATTTTATACAGCGATCTTACTCGCTTAGTGTCGACTTTATAAGTCGACACTAAGCGAGTCTAACCGAAGTCTAAGACCAAGTATAATTCAAGCTGATCCAAGCTGCATGCCAGTGCGTTGTTGTTGGTTGTAGATGAGTAGCTTTGCGCATGCGCCATCCAATTATGCTCAATACATTGTTGGTAGCTAAGTGGGTGCATATGTTAACAACAATTATGCGAGTTAAGTTAAATGTTCCGTTGTTGCTAAGTGCTCTTGCCGAAGATAATGATGATGATAAAAATGATATGTAGACGTATGTACGTATGTTTGTGGCACAGCATTCCAGCATAGACAACCCAGCGGAAACTTTTAAGTGGCAGTTATGTTAACTTGTATTAACAGAGCATCCCAGTATAACAAACCGCGGAACGATATTTTGTGATTTTAGCTGCTATGCTAACTATCCCCCTTCTAAATCGCGAAACGTCCTCGGTTCGAAGATACACTGCTTCGCACATTATTCTTTTGATGAACATATTAAGATTGAATTGTCACACTTTTTTGTTTGCGTAGTTACTTGGCTTAAATTTAACAAAGGTATTGGCTTAGTTACGACTGATTACAATTACCAACAAATGTAATATGAATATTCAGTTATGCAAAATTAATTAAAAAATTAATAATAATTCAATTTGTGAAATTTCTTAACACTATTGTGATATTTATTTTTTATTTTTATTTATTGTGATAATTCAAAAAATTAACAAGTGGAATTTTTTTTAAATAAGTATAAACTTTTGTGATTTTAGCTGCTATTACCCTTTTTGATGTTTTTTGTTTTCTTTTATTTTTTTTGGATTTTTCTATCAGAAGATTTGAACAGTTTAACTTTAACGAAGATTGCTTTTATGTACTTTTCTGCCATCAATTAAAACTGCCGTGCCAAGGTCTTTTTCAATTATCTTCTCAACAAACACCTTATCAAATTTATTTCCAAGTCTTTTATTTCGTCTTATAAAAACTTTTTCCCCCGCACTACAAGTTTTAACTGCTCACCCTTGATTGTTTCTTTGTAAAGTCTTTTCCTGAGTTTCGGATAACTTTTTCCTTATAATACCTAACTTTTCAGCCGGACAATTGTGAAAATGTAGGTATGGAATGGTAGGTACAATTATATTTATGCGTTGCTAAAATGATGAGGTATAAAGAATTGGTCTATTGAAAAAATATCTCTTAGTAAAACTTTTATTGCATTTGATTGGAAGGCTTTTTCGTTGTCGGAAACAATGACTTTGGTGTTATTGAATGCTAATAGAATTTCTAACATAGCGTATTTAATATCAACCGTAGCCCTTGAAATAATAGGTTTTACGAAAGCAAACTTAGAAAATTTATCTATGCACGTTAAAAATAATTGCTTCCCAGTTATAAAAATATCCATATGGAGAATTTCTCCTGGAAGACGTGGAATTGGTGTTTTACCTATTCCGGGATCAAGGGGTTTCTGTTGATACTTATTCTCCAAACATATCTTGCAATTTGTTATTATTAATTTTAGTAATTTTTTTATGTCTGGAAAGTAGTACTCACGAGTGATTTGACGAAAGTTTTCATGTAAGCCACGATGAGCCCGATTGTGTTCCGTTGCTATCGCTTCTATTTGATCATCTCTATTGATTAAATCAATTAAGAGAAGCTCAGTGTAAATATACTTAACGCCAGGAAAAGCCGATATTACTACATTTTGTATCTCCGCTAATGTTTTGAGATCACAGAAAATTCCGTTGGTAACGTTAGGGTTAATAATACTTTTTAAGCATTGAATAAAACTCTCGAGAGTATCGAAGGTGATCGTGTGACGAATCAGTTTTTTAAAAAGGATTTTAGTATTTTTGCTAAAAGAATTAGACTTGGAAACCATTAACTGGTTTCTGAATTGGTTAATAGGGCAATTGACTGTTTTAATCACAGTGCACAGTTTCGTCAGATGGAACTTCACTCAAATTGTGGGAAAACTGCCTAGAAAGTGCATCAGCTACTATATTATCTTTTCCAGGTTTGAAGTGAAAAGTGGGCGAAAACTCTTCTATGAACGCTCGCCATCTTTTCATTTTAGCGTTCGGGTTTTTCTCTGACATTGCAAATATCAGTGGCTGATGATCAGTAAAAATTTTGATGTCTTTGATTCCGTACAAATAATGGCGAAGCTTTTTCAATGCCCATACAATCGCGAGTAGCTCACGTTCGTTAGTAGCGTAATTTTGTTCGCTAGCAGAGAGCGTCCGAGAAATCATTGTAATTGGACGACCTTTTTGCGACAAAACCGCGCCTAACGCTGTAGAAGAGGCATCTGTTGTGAGCTCAAAAGATTGGTTATAGTCGGGATACTGGAGTAAAACGTCCTCTGAAGCTAGTATCTGTTTTATTCGTTCAAAGGCTTGAAGCGCTTCTTGACTAAAATCGATTTTCACGTTTTTTGAATGGCGCGTACCCACTTGTCCGTTTTCTCCGCGAAGATAAACAGTTAAAGGTTTGACGATGGCAGCGTAATCTTTTATAAAACGTCGGTAATAGCCAGATAGGCCAAGAAATGAACGTAACGCTCGAAGGGTTTGCGGAGGCTCGTAATTAATAATGTCATGAACCTTATCCGGACAAGTTCTAATGCCTGTATCGGAAACAAGAAACCCCAAAAACTCTACCTGGGTTTTAAAAAAATGTGATTTTTCAGGCGATACTCTCATTCCTGCATTCTCAAGTTTTTGAAGTATGTGATCGATGTGTTTTAAATGCGATTCTGCATCTGGAGAGTAAATGATTATGTCATCGACATAAACATGACAGTATTTCCCTATAGCTTCGCGTAAAACATCATCGATGGCCCTTTGAAAAATACTGGGCGCGTTTCTTAATCCAAAAGGTAATCTGCAGAATTCGTACTTTCCGTTGTTTATACTAAACGCCGTTTTCTTCCTATCCTCCTCACACATAATGATTTGGTGAAATCCCGACTTAAGGTCTAACGTTGTAAAAAACTTCGAATTTCCTAAGTTGGCCAAGATTACAGATGTATCAGGAATAGGATATCGATCCGGAATGGTTTTTTCATTAATTTTCCGGAAATCAATCACCATTCGCAATTTTGGTTTTCCATCTTCATCAAACCCTTTCTTAGACACCACGTGAACAGGTGAATTATAAGGCGAACAAGATTCCCTTATTATTCCTTCTCTAAGAAGCGTTTTTATTTCATTATTGATAAATGGAGCTACGGAAATGGGATAAGGATAACTTCTGCTGTATATCGGTTCATCTGTAGTTGTACGAATTCTGCCTTTAACGCTCGTGTTGTACGGCAAGGCTCTATTTGGGTCGGCAAAAGCATTAATATTTTTACTTATTATCTGTCGAAACTGCGCTTGAAATTTGGCAGGAACTGAATCTTCTTCTACTGTGATTAAGTTTACTTGATCGCATGAAAGATGTTGTAAGTTTTCTTTACCGTTTCGGTAAAATAAATACCCTCTAACAGTGTCAATTTTTGCGTCGATTTGTCTTAAAAATCGTAACCTATAATACCGTCGAATGTGTTTAAGCTTGAAAGCAGAAAGAACGTTGAGGTATTGTCTAACACATTAATTAAGCATTTTTTATTTATCAGATTTTTACCGTTTATTGACTTTAAATTGAAAGGTTTTTCTAAAGGCTTAATTCCTTGGAGAAATGAAAAGTGTTTTATATAATTTTTTGACGTCCCAGTGTCAATTAAAATACGAAGCTCCTGACAGTTTGTGCATTTTTTCGTAATAAACGGTAGGAGCGATTTTAGTTTAAAAAATTTATTTCATCGCCGTACTCCGCCACAACATCATCATTGTAGTTGTGATTGTCAGTTTGAGGGCTTCCGTAATAATATTCATTTTCAAAATCAATATTCCGACTCAGGTTTTCCTCTTCATTCGAAAAAGTTTCTAATTCTTCCGGCATATAATTTACTTTTTGTAGTTTCTGAAAAGGTGAACGATCGGAATGTAACTGATCGCGATTCCGCTTATATGCTATTGACAAATTGGGACTTAAATGTTGTGGTTTAGGAATATAATTAGGTACACTCTGCGGTTGAACTGGATTATTAATATGTCGATGCTGTGGATTAGGTAGGTTTGGAATGCTATTACGCTGTCTGTAATAACTCGAGCTATTATCAACTTCCATTGGAGTTGGTCTATTAGAAGCATCTTGGTTGAAGCGTATACTTGTATGTGGCCGATTATTGCGCTCTATTTGCTTGTATTGAGACATTATTGGCTTATTGGGTTTAAAAGTATTTCCAGCCGCAAAGGCCTCTGCAAAATCATATCGAGTTTGATTAGTTTGCAGCTCTTGAGCAACTGCAAGAGCAGTTGGAAGGTTTTTGGGTCTGGCAGAGAAAAGTATATCGCACATTGGGCGACGAAGTCCTGATATAAAAACGCGTAAAGCGTTCTCCCTTGCGCGTTCATTTAAAGCGGCGACGATATCTCTATTTCCGCTATACGTCATGATTTGTTTATTTATTATAAGGGATAACTTTTTGTCTACCCTATTGTAGTACTCAGTTATAGAAAGTTTATCCTGCCTAAGAATACTTAGCTCATTTTCCAATTCATATAACGGCCTTTTATCGGCGTATTCTTGATCTAACCTAGATATGATTGCCTTAAAATTAAGCACTGTATTGAAAGATGCAAGTGTGGCGTTTGCAGAACCTATAATTTTGTTTCGAAATATACCCATTGCAATGTAATATTTTTCCGAACCCTCGGTATAATAATGAATGGCAAATTCAGCTGCGCTTCGCCAGGCTGGATAAGAAACAGAATCACCACTGAACTCAGGAAGAGACTTTATTAAATCTAAACTAGAATTATTTTCTTCAACTGAAGGGTTAATAGAAACAGGCAAATATTGCTCAACGCCACGTGGTTGCAGTTGATTAATTGCCAATGTTAAGCGATTTAGCTGTTCGGCTAAATGTGCATTCGTCCCGTTAACGATTTCTACTACCTGCTCTCTATTGAGAAACATTTTGTCAAATTATTATTAATTTTTACTAAGAGACTTGGTAAAGAAACTTGATAAGAATCGTAATAAACACAAAATTAAATTTTATATATTTTTTACTCTTCGAACAAACGTTGTTTTAGAAAATAAACTTTATTGTATTTAAATTGATTAATTAAATTGTAATACTTTATGTATTCAATTCAACAAAATATGCTGAATAACCAAGAATTATGTAACTAGCACGATATCAAACACATGTTCTTTTTTAAGGTTATCTCTTTGAAGATTTCCAACACTTTTTGTATCGAATACTTTTTATCAAAAAGAAAAATTAAATATTAGGAGAACTGTAGATTTTTTGAATTAAAAATTTAATTTCTTCACAGGATTCTTTTTAAAGCACTCATATAAGCAACAATCGTTAATACTTAGTTTGCTCGATTACTTAATTGCTCACTTGAATCGGAAAACAAAATAACATTTGCACACCGGGTTTTAACTTTTCGAGTTTTAAGTTTTTTTTATTAATATTGTAAAATATAACACGAATTTTTAACAATTCAATTTTTGAAACAATATCCACTTGAAAAATTTTTTAAATGATCACTTACACTTTTTATTTTTAATTAGGTTAAAGATGAAGGCAGTCAGTGGTCCTTTGTCCTTTCAGGATTCGCATGTCCTTTCAGCATATGTAGGTCCTGGGTCCTTCGCGTTGGGCGCCAGTTAAAGATTGTTTCTTTGTAAATTATAATTTTATTTTATTCAATATTTTATACAGCGATCTTACTCGCTTAGTGTCGACTTTATAAGTCGACACTAAGCGAGTCTAACCGAAGTCTAAGACCAAGTATAATTCAAGCTGATCCAAGCTGCATGCCAGTGCGTTGTTGTTGGTTGTAGATGAGTAGCTATTGCGCATGCGCCATCCAATTATGCTCAATACATTGTTGGTAGCTAAGTGGGTGCATATGTTAACAACAATTATGCGAGTTAAGTTAAATGTTCCGTTGTTGCTAAGTGCTCTTGCCGAAGATAATGATGATGATAAAAATGATATGTAGACGTATGTACGTATGTTTGTGGCACAGCATTCCAGCATAGACAACCCAGCGGAAACTTTTAAGTGGCAGTTATGTTAACTTGTATTAACAGAGCATCGCAGTATAACAAACCGCGGAACGATATTTTGTGATTTTAGCTGCTATGCTAACTTATATATATATATATATATATATATATATATATATATATATATATATATATTTATATATAAATATTTATATATATATATATATATATATATATATATATATATATATATATATATATATATGTGTGTATATATATATATGTATATATATCTATATATTTATATATAAATATTTATATATAAGTTAACATTCCCACGTTTTGCAAGGTGTCAAATGCGGAATGTCGCAACAGTCGAATTACACCACACGCGCAAGGCAATACTTGCAAGCGTTGCGAAAGTTGGTTCCCAGCACATGCTAGTGCAACGTGACGTAGGTAGGGATTTTTGGCAAAGGTTTAGCAATAAGCAATTTTGTGAGGCAGTTCTAAGTTGAAGATGAAGAAATAAAGTTGAGCTTAAGCTCAAAGTGAAAATATATTTTTTTGATTTCGCCGTTCGGCAAGAATTAATTGGCGCCCAACGTGGGGCCACGCAAAATAAATCCTGAAAATACAAAGTAAGGATACGCGAGTGCCATAAAATTATAAACCAACCAAAAAACAAAAAAACGCAACTAAAAATTTATCCAAAATTTTAATCAATTAAAGGAACAAAAAATATAAATTAATATAAATCAAAAACGGAAGAGCAAATAGTGAGATTAAAAATTGAACAAAAAATCCGCACAAAAGTGTTACAAAGTTGCAAGTGAAGGAGCACGGTGTTTCTTGCATTTTAATTTAAATAATAAATTCTCACTTTAATTATAAATTCGTGATATGGTATTTTATTAAATGTTTACAAAGAACAATAAAAAATTTAATAAAAATTCGTGGAAATATAAAATATAAGAAATAATTAAATCACAGGAAATTTAACGAAAATTAAAAAACTAAATCCACATTAATCCAATTAAATCTAATTATGCGAATCGTAAAGACAGATTTAAAATTAACAAGTTAAAACAACCTTGAAAATATTTGTAAAATAAACTTCTACAAAAGAATCAACAAGTGGACAAAGTTAAAAGGATAAAACGATTACACGTCGTGAAAAGTGAACTAAAATTTCAATAAAAATATTATCAAGGGGCGCATAAATATGTAAGCGAAAAATCGCTGCGAACAACAACGGAAGAAAAGCAAAATCAACGTACAGACAGTAGCACATGGTGATACAAGTAATAAGTGGGCGAATAGGATAAAGCAGCAAGCAGACACCTGAAGTGACAGCGATAAGTAAAGTTTAAGTTTATTATTGAAAATTGTGATTTTATCAAAATAAAACCAAAATTAAATAATTTAGCTTATTGTCACGGAAAATTAATTATTATATTGTACACAAAATTAGTTGATTAAAAATTACTATATTATTTCGTATAATAAATATTTTAATTATTTAAATTAAAGAAATTACATACTGGACGAGCTAGTTAATTTATTCGCAACCATGACGACAAGTAGCTTGACATCTCAATTGACCGAGGATGTAGTCACTAGGATTATTGCAAGGAGTACAGCAGAACTGAAGGCAGAAATAACTAGGCTTAAAACTGAAGTAGGAAATTTGAGTTCAGGAAGTAGAGTAATAGAATACACTCAGCAAACTATAGATGAAAGGATTATATGTGAAGAAACTTTAGACGTTATAAAATCGCTACCAGTATTTTCGGGTAAAGAAAATACGTATGTGAGTTGGCGCGAAGCCGCTCATAATTCATTAAGCTTATATACAAAAGGTAGTAGGAAATATTTCGCGGCTCTCACTATTTTGCGCAACAAAATAGTTAACGAGGCAAACGACGTCCTCACGAACCATGGGACTGTTTTGCATTTTGATGCCATAGTCAGCAGGCTCGACTTTGCGTATGCTGACAAACGGCCAGTACATCTCATTGAACAGGAATTGAGCATTATGAGGCAGGGAAAGAAAACACTGTTAGATTTTTACAATGAAGTTAACAAAAAGTTAACATTATTAATAAATAAAACCATCATGACGCATGGTTCAAATAGCCCCCTTACGAATGAATTAAATAGCAAAAATAGACAATATGCCCTTCGCGTGTTCATAACCGGACTAAATAGTCCTCTAAACGATATTTTATTTTCAATTTCGCCCGTTGACCTGCCAAACGCTTTAGCTAAAGCCCAGGAGCTTGAGGCTAATCATGTCAGAGCAAGTTTCGCTCAACAATTTGTTAAACCTAATCCAATTTACAACAATAAACAACAGACACAAAACGTCTTGCGTTTTCCTAGGGGAGATAGGCAAAATTATTTTAATCCAGGCAATTCAAATCAAGCCAACAATTTTAACCAAAATTTTATTAAAAGCTCCAGACCTGAGCCAATGGAAGTCGACCCGTCGACACAACGCGTCCCCCCTACTCACAATAGTTACAGAAGGCAAAACTTCAATGGTTTTAATGGTCAAAGATATCAGTATCAACAGAGACCAAATTTTCAATATCCTTTTAATACGCAATATGCTCAGCAAGCCCAAAAGAGACCACTGGGTAGCGGGCAAGTTAGTAATCAACCGCAGCATAAAGCACAGCGGATAAATAACATTAATGAGGACACTTTTTTAGAGGAAAATCCGGACTACCCTTCATCATCAAAAGGGGAAGATCCGGAAGAAAATATACAATTTTAATTGACAGCGGTGCTACTAGTTGCTACTGCAGTCCGAACACATTTCAAAACAAAGAGGAGCTTATAATAAAAAAAAGAGTCAGAACCATAAATGGTTTTACGATTATTAAACATTTTTATTTAGCCACATTATTCGGAATAACACAAAGGTTTTACGAAATACCCAATTTAGAAACAGACATCTTGATAGGGTATAATTTTCTAAAAAAAGCAAACATAATTTTAAATTTTGAAAAAGGAATTCTACAATGTGGTGATCATTCAGAAAAATTTTTAAATTTTGGCAGCAATGAGACTTTAAGTGAAGACAACTTATATAATTCAAGTAAGAAAGGAAAAAAGGATACAGAAAATATCCTATATAAAATAGAAAATGATTTAGGAATCGAAGTGAAGTTAAAAAATGAAGAAAACTTGGAATCACTAAATAGGAAAATAAGGGAGGATGTAGCAAACATTCATTCAAATATCAATTTAAATTTGCCATTTCGAACGGATATTAAAGCGGAAATCCGAACAATTGCTGAAGCGCCCATATGGAGCAAGCAATATCCCTATCCTCTTTCTGCAAATAGTTTCGTCAACGACGAAATAAAAAATTTATTAAAAAATGGCATTATTCGTGAGAGTAAAAGCCCATATAACTCACCCATATGGGTCGTACCAAAAAAGGGTACAAATGACGACGGTACACAAAAATTACGTATGGTCATTGATTATAAAAAATTAAATGAACAGACCATATCGGATAAATACCCTATTCCGGATTGCAATGTTATATTGTCTAATCTTGGAAAGGCAAAGTACTTTTCTACGAACGATTTGGAATCTGGCTTTTACCAGATATTGATGAAAAAAGAAGATATAGAAAAAACGGCATTTTCCGTTAATAACGGAAAATATGAATTTTTGCGTATGCCATTTGGTCTTAAAAATGGACCTAGTATATTCCAAAGAGCAATGGATAACATTTTGCGTGAATTTATAGGTAGGATATGTCATGTCTACATTGACGATATTATACGATCGGATACCTTAGAAAATCATAGTTCGCATTTAAAATTAATAATAAATAAGCTTAAAGAGGCAAATATGAAAATCTCGTTAGAAAAATCAAAGTTTTATGCAAAAGAAGTCGAGTTCTTAGGTTACATTATAGCCCACGGTGTCATAAAAACCGATCCTAACAAAATAGATGCAATAAAAAATTATCCTCTACCCAAAACGCTTAGACAGTTGAGAAGCTTTCTTGGAGTTGTAGGATATTATCGTAAATTCGTCAAAAATTACGCGAGCATAGCGAAACCATTAAAACATTTAGCAGGCGAGAATATCAGAGTTTCTCAATACGTGTCAAAGAAAACAGAAATTCAATTAGATGAAGAAGGAATATCAGCCTTTCAAAAGCTTAAGGATTTACTTACCCACCAAGTTGAACTCGCACAACCCGACTTCAACAAAAAATTCATATTAACTACAGACGCCTCAGATGTAGCAGTAGGAGCTGTACTGAGTTAAGAAGGAAAACCCATTACATTTATCTCAAAAACCTTGAATTCTACAGAACAAAATTATGCGACAAATGAGAAAGAACTCTACGCAATTGTGTGGTCGCTAAAAAATCTAAGAAATTATCTATACGGAGTGTCTAATTTAGAAATCCATACTGACCATCAGCCATTGACTTTCGCTGTTTCAAATCGAAATCCAAACTCTAAAATAAAAAGGTGGCGAGCTTTTATAGAAGAGTTCTCACCCAAAATGATATATAAACCTGGCACGGCCAATGTAGTGGCCGACGCCTTTTCAAGACAATGGTTAAACCACTTGTCTGCGACCGAATCAATCTTGGAAACGCAGCATTCGATTGAAAGCAGTGATAATTTAACGATAATAGAGACAAAGAAACCACTAAATGAATTTAAGCAACAAATTCTCCTATCAAAAAATACATTTACCATTCACGAATCAGTCACAACTTTTAACAGGACAAGACACATAATAGAATTTGATACTAAGGAAAATTTATTAACAATTTTAAAAGAATATTTGAGGCCAAATATAGTAACCGGTATATATTGTACACCAGAGGATCTTTATGTGTTCAAAGAAACCATTAAAAACATTTTCACTATAAAATTTGTCTATACAAGATCTTTTCCAATAGACATTACAAATAAGGACGATCAACAATCAATTATTGTTCAAACTCACATTAAAGCTCACAGAAGCTACAAAGAAAAGTATTTACAAATTTGTAAGCAATACTACTGGCCTCACATGATTCCTGATTTTAAACAACATGTCCGAAGCTGCGGAATCTGTAATAAAAATAAATACAATAGACATCCTCAAAGAACACAAATTGGAGAGGCTCCAATTCCAAAGAAGGAGGGGGAGTATTTAAATATCGATATATTTTACGCGCAAAATTTGAAATTCATGACTTGCATTGATCCTTATTCCAAATTCCTCATTATAAAGCATATCGAAGATAAATCGGATTTAGGCGAAAAAGTCTTGGACTTGTTGCAAAGTTTTCCCTTTGCAAAAAGGATCACGATTGATAACGAACCTGGATTTATAACTCCACAATTTAAAACACTAATACAAAGATTAGGCATAGAAATTTTTTATTGTACGCCGCGTCACAGCACTACAAATGGTCAAATAGAAAGAGCCCATTCGACATTAGTTGAAATAGCCCGCTGTTTAAAAGAAGAATACAAATTAATAGACGACGTTGAATGTTTCTTTAGGGCGGTACAGCAGTACAACGAAACTATTCACTCAGTAGTTGATCAAAAACCATCGGAGATTATTTTTAATAAAATCGATCATAGTGATACTTATAGAGAGCTAAAAAAGGCACAGGAAAAAATGTTAAATAGAAATGCCCCAAGTAATGTAAAAACATACAAAGATGGCGACATAATTTATGAGAAACTAATAGGCCAGAGGAATAAACTCCAACCGAGATTCAAGAAATAAAAGGTAAAGGAAGATTTAGGGAATAAGGTTAGAATATACAGTAGGAATAGAATTATCCATAAGAATAATATTAGAACGTAATCTTTTTATGATCATCCCTAGTAGAAAACAATTAGTAATTAATATTTTTTCAATTTTCTTATAATATTTTCAGAAAATGTTTGTCTTGAGTATAATTG
Organism: Megamerina dolium; assembly: GCA_963854835.1. NCBI lineage: Eukaryota > Metazoa > Arthropoda > Insecta > Diptera > Megamerinidae > Megamerina > Megamerina dolium. Next base: position 29,855,388 of record OY978530.1, read on the forward strand.
GGTTTTTTGTAATTACCACAGCTGAGGTAATAGATTATACCCGTGAAGACTATTTATTAGTACAGAACGGGGAAGCAATAATTTACAAGGAATATGGTGACATATTCCATATCACGAATTTGACGTATTTCTCCAATATAATAAAAGAAACTAAAGAAATTTTAAACAAAAAGCGAAATTATTTTGATACCGAAGAAAATGTAAGCCGTTCACAACATAAAGAAATAGATTTAAATTACAGCTAATTGATACTTTGCTCCGGCAATTAATCCAGACAAATTATAGGGCTAAAAGAGGAATAAATGAATTAGGAACCATTTGGAAATGGATATCAGGAAGTCCCGACCATGATGATATGGTTAAAGTCAACTTAAATCTTAATGAACTGATAGAAAATAACAATAGACAAAGGACAACGAACTCCGCAATATTTAAAGCCATTACAGATCTGACTAATTCACTCCAGAATACGCAAACCAATTTGCAGATTACCTTGACTACTAGATACAGAAATAGACTAATAATAAATGAACTACAGAACACAATACAGACTATAACATTATCCAAAATGGGCATCCTAAACCCTGCGATCCTTAACCTCAAAGAAATACAAGATATCACTGATCACGAACATCAAAAAATTACGCTGACTGATTTAATGGACGCATCAAAATTTAAAATATTACAAAAAAAATGATATAATAGTTATTCACATTAAATATCCTATTGTTGAAAAAAATTGTAATTTATTTGAATCAAGAGCAATATCACAGCCTGATGGAAAACTTGTAATAGAAAAAGAAATTG